>JACXGJ010000182.1:0-160408 GCA_016801105.1 Esox niger
AATAGTCATCTGTCCAAAAAAAACATGTCAGCCAAATGGAGACATTGCAATAAGATATTTGCAATAAGGCTTGAGGGTGTGTATTATATGGCCAATATACAACTGCTAGGGGGCTGTTATAGTACACAATGTGGAGTGCCTGGACATAGCACTTACAGTAGCCATTGACAATATAATCTCAAACCCAGAGATGCCTTATATTTTTTTCAATTGGTTACCAACGCAAGTAGAGGAGTAAAATTGGCGCAATGTCATTTGTATAGCAAGAAAGGATTCCTTTAGACTTATTTTACAGGGTTCTCTTTGGAACATATCTTCCATTATGTTATCAATGCAAACAGGATGCATTGGAGCTGAATTCTGATTTTCATTGCTTTTGGTTGATTTGGGAAACTGAAATAATAGTCAATACTGAATTCCATATTATACCAGAGAATTAAGGACAATGTAAGGAAACAATCGCTAAAAGTCCGATATTAGGCTAAAGCATTGGAATAGCAGTCATAGCCAATACAAAAGCTGCACAGCCGGACTTCTAGTCAGTTTAAATGACTAACAGTTACTAGAAATGTGAATTAAAAATGCTGTAAAACAAAATTAGGATTAGGAAGATATTCAGCATTAAACAGCTTAAAGGTGGTTTGTCTGCCTGTCTGTCTGTCTGTCCTACCATATGTGACATGGTCACACAACAGCCTCCTTAAAACAACAAAAAACACAAATATAGTATGTATTCTGACAGGTGTGGTGATAAAAATAATTAGGAGAAGTCATCTTGGCATTTGTATACATTATTTCAGTTGTGGTGAGGCATCATGACTAATTAACTACATTTTCCCAAGACATTTTCGACTGTTGTCCAGATTAGTCACGGCTCTTGGTTTCTTGACGAAACGCAGATATAAAAGCGCACCTGGTGACGTCTAGTTGCGAAAAGAATAGGCGAGGGAAACGGCTTGGACAACCTTAAGAGACAAGTGGAGAATACGAACTAGATTAAAATGATTTCAAATATTCCATTTTGCTGTTTAACGGTTCTTGTACTTCTGAATTTGGCAGGAGCCAAACCCGTGTCCAATTTACAGGTAAACTTACGCCAACCTCTCTTAACCATTACTATTTTGCCATTTTAATTCCACCAATTAATACTCTATGTAACATTTGTATTAATTATTCCATGTTTTCTATCCATTAGAGCTTGAAGGAGCTTCTGGAAGACAGTAATGTACCGTATTATGGGTCAGAGGAGAGCGAGGTGGAGGAGAAAGACTTGAATACAGAGAAGGAAGCTTTCACCGGGGAAGTGGTCAATTCATGGCTCACGGAAGACCGTTCTGCGCTTACAGGAAAGGAGAACGCAGTTGCACGCCTTCTCAGTGACATTATGACAACACCCAAGCGTTCGTGGGGCCGGTTTAAGAAGGGTGGAATGAGAAGCTGCTTCGGAGTTAGACTAGAGCGAATTGGGTCATTCAGCGGACTTGGATGCTAAAGGTATAGTTTTCCAATTCGTCGATCCAACCGAATGGAATATTCCATTCAATATTTAGTTACAGTCAGTTATAGTATTGCTTATAATAAGTGTGTTAATGTTATTTGTTTGAGCCATCAAATGAATACAATAACGTTCCTTAAATCGGCTGTATGTTTTGTGTTGTTTGTACAGGTTTAATTGGCTGTTGATCAGAGAAAGAAACAACGCTTAGGATACTATACAGTACTCTTCGACAAGGATGAACCCGTTCAACTCAGAAATTGACTGAGAGTTTACAATGTTGTTTGTGATTAGATATGTGTATATTTGTGTTGTGCATTTGGCTTAATTCATGTTCTTACTTTATAATTGTTAACTTATTTTTTATCATGGTATAAAATGGTATTTAATTGTTGGACTTCTTTATTTATTTATTTCTTTGTCTATTTATTTGTTTATAAGAAAGTAATGTCCAAAGTTGCGATAGATTATAGCCTACAGAAGATAAATAAATATTTTGCATAATAAATTAACATATTTGGTAAGTTTTCCTTTCCAATAGTATTATGCAATGTTGGTCGGTCACAATGAGACAATACTCACTGAAGTAAAGCCTCTGTCTACAAAATCATCATCAAAACTCCTATCACATCTTATTCGTATTCCCTCGTCGTACATCTAACACTGAAGATTAACTAAAAAACGGGATAACTCCTGAGTATGCAATGCCTGTACAGTGAAGCATCCTCGGTCCCAAATATGGTCCGACACGTATAACTTAAAGGCAGACAAAGACTACAAGAATGTGGCTTTTTAATCAAGGTTGAGGCGGCGGAATGTCAAGCGTAATTTCGTCCGAACACTCAGTCCTTGTAACAGCCTATCCACAAAGGCGCGGTGCTCTAGCCTTAATAAAAGCAACCATAGTCAATTTTGTAATTAAATACAAAAAGGTTTTTGAAAACGACACATACAGACGGCAAGGGTTAGTTATTGGACTGGCAAAATTCCAAGATTTATTTTAATGTAGCCTATGTAGAAATTATGAGAAGCTCGTGAGCTGGGGAAATACGTATGCCTGTTGGAAAGTCAAAGGAAACTCTGAAAAGTAGGCCTCTTAAGTTTTCTGCAATAAAAATGTGTTCAAACCATTAAAGGCCGACCATTTTATCGGAAGTTCTTAGAATTGTGTAATTTCTGCCCGTTTATAAAGACACGTTTAAGTCTACAAATCACGCATGTAGACATATTCCATTCGGAGATGGGCATTTTACGTTTCAAAGTAATGTGTTCTGACTGTGAGAATAATGGGCTACTGGCCATTTCTTAGATTACAGAATTAAGGAAAAGTTAAAGAACATTTCGTTTAGCTCAATGAGGATGAGGACGCATAGAATTTAGAAGACACTGAAACTTACTGCAAGTGAAGTTAGATTTATATTCAAAATACGAACTTTGATCGTCAATACCTCATCAACGAAACCTGCCAGAAATACAGCAATTACATATTCTGAATCTGCTGGCGATAGCGAACAATATCGGACTATGTAGCGTTCAATTTTCAAAAGACGACTTTACCATCACGTCTTTAGCGGATTCTGTGTAGCCCGTTCTCAGTTAAGGGAGCGTGTTAAAAGTGCAAAATGAGTGTAGTTTCCATTGATGAACGCTAACTGCCTTGGAACCCAAAAACATAGACTAATCAAAAGAAAAATAAAGAGCTGAGTATTCGGAGCCCTACAATTTTACAAGATTACTGTTTTTTTATTATCAAAAAAGTCAAGGTAAAAATACTTTTACCGCCTGTTATTAAAAAAATCAATACCTCAAATCCAACGTAACTTTTATAATAGGCCATCTGCTAGCATCAGTGACAACTGCCCTAACATGAATATAATTCAGTATTCTAATTTCGGAAATTATTAATAGTATTTACACATTTTATTCAGGAAAATGTTAATAGCATGGACCCAATTCAACTTATATAGAAATAGCAACTAATTTAGCTTCAGGGACAGCTGCTCTACCAATTTTTCAATTTTGAAACTTAATAGAAGTTTTTTGTTAAGAGCTATTAAAGCATATTTCCTGCAGAAATTGTCAAT
The DNA here is from genome assembly GCA_016801105.1 of Esox niger. Lineage (NCBI taxonomy): Eukaryota > Metazoa > Chordata > Actinopteri > Esociformes > Esocidae > Esox > Esox niger. The sequence goes on from JACXGJ010000182.1 coordinate 3,580, forward strand.
AGCTCCGACCCAATACAACCTTTATATGAATAACCACCTAAAATAGCTTCAGAGGCGTCTTTTCTACCATCAACATCCAATTTTTCAATTGTGGAATTTGGAAGTGAGGATGGGGGGGTTCACCACTGTAAAATACTGCATGGGCAAATAGTGCTACAATTCAAGAGTAACGTACCACATGTAAAATTTAGTTTGGGGATGGATTCATCCAAGGTTCATAATATAGTTAAAAGATTCAGAGAATCTGGAGTAATCTCTGTATGCAAGGGACAAGGCCAAAAACCAACATTGGATGGTTGTGATCTTCAGGCCCTCATGCGGAAATGCATTTAAAACAGATATTATTCTGTATGGAACCACTGCATGGGATAAGGAACACTTTCATAAACCCTTTGGTCTGTGAACACAGTGCAATGCAGCATCCACAAACACAAGTTAAAACCTTACCATGCAAAGAACAAACAAAAAATAAACAATATCAGTAGTATATTTTGAAATATGATTTTTGGGGTCTGAGCTATTAACAATTTATGATGGAAAATTTCTTTAAAACCTATATAAATTGGAAAAATAGAAAAGCTAAAGGATAGTAGAGAAGCTGTCCTTGAAGCTATATTAGTTGGTTAACGTTGGTAAACGTTTTATTGGGAATAATTATATGTTTTATTGGGAATATTTAAACATTTTATTCAATTGCACATTTTTGCAGGAAAGTTTGCAGGAAACATGCTTTAAAAACTCAGGTATCCCTGAAGCTATCCCTGAAGCTATTTCAGTTGGTTATTTGGATAAAAGTTGAATTGGGTCTGAGCTATTGAAAAATTGTTATGGGAAAATGGTTTAAAGATTTATAATAATTTTCTACACTGGAAAATTGGAAAACAAAAGTATGTTCATGGTAGAAAAGTTATATTAAAGCTATATTAGTGGATTATTTTGATACCAGCTATTGACATTTATATTAGCAACTGTTTTTCATAAACATGACCAGATAATGGTACCATTTTGAGACGGTGCCTTCACCCTCTAATCTTAGTAAAGCAGTTTTTCACGTTCTTTTCGACTCAGTTGAATAAACATGAACATGATATGGAAAAACAAGGGGTGTTGTTTGTTCGCAATCATGAGCAGAATTGTTAGGCAGTGCTCTCCTAACAATTTGAAAGTGCTTTAAGGTTTCAACCAAAAAGCTATTGAGTTTTTAAAATTTCAAATGTTTCTAAATGAAATTCAACATTTTTGCAAAACCAAAAGGGTGTACAACATGTTTGTGTCCTCTGAACATTTTGAAAGTGGTATGGGGTTTCTCAGTTGTTAAACAAAAATAGCTATCAAATTGTCCAAGTTTCAAATGTTTATAATAAAAAATGTTTTCGCAAAAACCAAAGGCTGTGCAATATGTGGGTGTCCTCTGAACAATCTGGAAGTGTTTTAAGGTTTCTAAGCCACTTGGTTTAAAAGCTATTGGGGGGGGGGTCATGTCATCCAAGCACCCTTCAGTCATGTCATCCAGGCATCGGCCCTGTCTAATTGAAGTATCTGTTTAGTAGGATCATGACTTCGCATAAATGATTGCTTGACACAATTTATTATTATACACTGCTCAAAAAATTAAGTGAACACATAATCATCACAGTATAACATAAAGTAAATTAAACTTCATGGGATATCAATCTTTCCAGTTATTAAGCATAAGCGACTGTGAATCAGTGTCACCTGTTTTGGTGCAAATGAAAGTGAAAACAGGTACACTGGAGAGGCAACAGCAAGACAACCCCGAAAAGAGAATGGTTTGCAGATGGTGGCTACAGACAATTGCTCTCTTCTGACTGATTCTTCTGTAGTATTGCATTTGTGTTCATGTCACTACTGGTAGCATGAGGCAGTACCTGTAGCGCATTCAGGTTGCACAGTCAAGCCAGCTCCTCTAGGATAGCACATCCATATGTGCCATTGCAAGAAGGTTTGCTGTGTCTCCCAGTGAAGTCTCAAGAGCATAGAGGAGATACCTGGAGATTTAACAAGGAGAGCTGGACAGGGCTGTGGAATGGCATCAACCCAGCAGCAGGACCGGTATCTGCTCCTTTGTGCGAGTAGGAACAGGAGAACCTGAATTACCTCCAGCAGGCTACTGGTTTGCATGACCAAGCCTAGCACTGTGCAGCATGATTGGCATTCATTTGAGTACACAATAATTGTCAGGTCCACCATTGGTGCCCTGGTCTCTTCACAGATTAAAGCAGGTTCACACTGAACACATGACAGATGTGAAAGAGTCTGGAGATGCTGTGGTAAACATTATGCTGCCTGCAAAAGGTTCCTCCTGGTGAAGAACAATGCCCTGGCCTCATGTGGCCAGAGTACGTAGGCAGTTACAAAGGCATTGATGCCATTGACTGTCCCTCAGTGTTACTGATGGTAACAAAGGCTACCATCAGTAACACACTACGCCGCCAGGGCCTCAAATCCTACAATGCCAGATGTGTCCCCCTGCTTAAGCTAGTGCATGTCCAGGCCCGTCTGAGGTTTGCTAGAGAGCATTTGGATGATCCAGAAGATTTGGAGAATGTCATATGGTCAGATGAAACCAAAATATAACTTTTTGGTAAAAACTCAACTCGTCATGTTTGGAGGAGAAAGAATGCTGAGTTGCATCCAAAGAACACCATACCTACTGTGAAGCATGGGGGTGGAAACATCATGCTTTGGGGCAAAGGGACCAGGACGACTGATCCGTGTAAAGGAAAGAATGAATGGGGCCATGTATCGTGAGATTTTGAGTAAAAACCTCCTTCCATCAGCAGGGGCATGAAGATGAAACAAGTCTTTCAGCATGACAATGATCCCAAACACACCGCCCGGGTAACGAAGGAGTGGCTTCGTAAGAAGCATTTCAAGGTCCTGGAGTGGCCTAGCCAGTCACCAGATCTCAACCCCATAAAAAATCTTTGGAGGGAGTTGAAAGTCTGTGTTGCCCAGCGACAGCCCCAAAACATCACTGCTTTAGAGGAGATCTGCATGGAGGAATGGGCCAAAATACCAGCAAAAGTGTGTGAAAACCTTGTGAAGACTTACAGAAAACGTTTGACCTCTGTCATTGCCAACAAAGGGTATATAACAAAGTATTGAGATTAACCTTTGTTATTGACCAAATACTTACCATAATTTACCAATAAATTCATAAAAAATCCTACAATGTGATTTTCTGGATTTTTTTTTCTAATTTTGTCTCTCATAGTTGAAGTGTGCCTATGGTGAAAAGGCCTCTCTCATCTTTTTAAGTGGGAGAACTTTTTTACCCCACTGTAAATGCATGATATTGTGGACATGCATCTGTACTGTTTGGATTTCCAAGAGATCCCTGAATTTTCCACTTAATAAGATATTGAACCGTACAGAATGGCCTTTACAAGGCTTTGGATTTCTTTTTAGATTATTTTCCATCTTTATAAAGTTCCATTACCTTGTTAAGCAGGTATTTGATGGTTATTTTCTGTTCCCCATGGCTCAGTATCTATCAGTGCATCCATGTAAAAGCTAACAAAATCATTGACTATTCATGCACAGACACTAATTGCAATTTAAAATGCTACAGGTGTGTGAAATTAACCTTTAATTGCCATTTTAACCTCTGTGTCACAGGTTATTAGCAAAATGAAGGAGATGATTGTTGATAACAGGAAGCAGCGGCAGGGAGACCACACCCCCATACACATCAATGGGTCTGCAGTAGAGTTCACAACATCTGGTTCCTTGTGTCAAAATCAGAGATGACTTGACCTGGTCTCATCACTCTTACATCATGTGGAAGGAGGCCTGGAAACGGCTCTTCCTACACCAATTAAGGAGATTTGGCAATGATTTCAGGATACTCACCAACTTCTACACATACGCTATCTAAAGTAACCTGGTATGGCAGCTGCACCGCCCTCAACCGCAAAAGCACTTTAGAGGGTGATTAAAACAGCAGAGCACATCACAAGGTCTGACCTGCCATCCCTGCTGGATCTCTACACAGGGAGGTGTAGGAGGAGGAACAAACAAATCATTACAGATCCCAGCCACCCATGCCATGGACTGATTACCAAACTGCTGTCATTCAGAAGGTACAGGAGTATTCCGTCCTAAACCAACAGGCTACAGGACAGTTTCTTTCCTCAGGCTGAAAGGCTGATCAATTCAGGAACCCCTCTTCCCTTCGATCCATAGTCCCAATCCATAGTTGCAAATGACAAAAAAATTCCTCACCTCCTGTAATTGAAAAGCATGAAGATAGGCTTGTATAAAGATAAAACCCTATGAAATTGTTAGGAAGATTGCACAAAGGAAATGTCGGCTGTAGTTGTGCTGTTTTCTTAACATCACATCTTGGCCACACCAAATGCGCCAGTGCGCATGCAAAGTTCAGTCATTTCCAATGAACAAGTGCTTTATGATGCAAAGACGTATAAGAATATGCGTAACCTTCGCAGATGCATCGTGTTTGGGGTGTTGTATGCGTTGGAATTTTCCTAACCATGCTCCAAAACCTGTGCGTACATATTCAACATGTAAACTGCCGATTTATAAATTAAGTTATGCATATAATATCCAAAAAGAATTGTCTGAAAAAAATTGAGGGAATATATTTGTAAATATCAAAAATATTATTAATAAAAATTTGGCCTACATAATTATAATTGTAATGACTAAAATTAACAAAATTCTTCCAGTTTACAATGCTCTAACACTCAAACTACTTATACAGCTTCTGTAGCTAGAACAGTTTGTATGTAGCTAGAAAGTAATCCCAAATTGGCAGATATACAAGTTGGAAAACGTGTAGTTGTCAGCTTAACAAAATGTTCAGAACTTTTGTATAGCCAACAAGTTGGCTTAATGAGGATGATATCTTTCTCCATGCATTATTTTTTAGCATTTATGTCTAACTAAGTATCGTCAGACAAATCAAAAATAGAAAGTGTGTTGGAAAATTGTTGCCCTTTTTCCAGCCAACATTTTCAAACACTCAGTTCAAAGGTAGACTTAATTAAGGTAACATAGCCGTGCTGATCTGCAAAGCAACCAATCCATGTTGGTCTGCAGAACAACCGCCTTCCAAACTTTGGAAACACACTTTTATACAGTATGGTTATACAATGGTATTTGCTCCTCACATTATGCTAATTTCTGGATGGATCCTTCTCTAATCTTCCAAAAACTCTCTGTGATCTGCCCCATAATACACTGTTAGGAAATATTGGTGGGGTGATAGTGTTGTGATTTCTGCCATTCTCCCAAGATTTTCCCAAGAGAGTCAAGGACAAGCTACAGGTCCTTCTGTCCTCAATATGAGATAAGAACAACCACTCATTGTACTGACTATGAGAACAGTAGCAAGAGTACAGTTCATCACTCTATCTTAAAAATAATGTGGAAAAATCTAAGACAATTACACTGTTAGGGATGATGAGCCCTGGTTAAATGTATCATCCATTAACATCCAATTATTATACAAGTGATCAGATGAGACATTCGGTCTACTCTTCATCAGGTTAATGTAAAATAACAACATTTTATGAAAATATGCCAACACTACTGTTGTTTGGTAAATCAAAAAATAATGTGTAAAGGCAAAGGAAATTGCAACAAAACACTGCATACATAATGCAATTGGGTATGTTTGGTCTGGCCGAGTCTTATGCTGTGGTAGTTAGCTTGCAAAACAAGCAGAAATCTTCGTATAGATTTTTTGGCATAGAAACAGTGCTGAATCCCCGGAAGCACAGGCCTAGACATCACAGACTAGAAATAATAGCAAATATTTATGTACTGAATTACAGTTTATGGTAATATTGCAACAGTTTCTGGTGGATTTTCAAAGTACGCATCCGTTTTGGGTCAGGATAGATAGACACATTTACTGGCTACAACATACAGTAGTTACGTTATAGTAAGCCTTAAGTAAAACTGTATACAGCTATATCACAGCTTTTTCTGCTATGGAAAAGTTCCCCAAGTATATTCTCACAATTTCCTATACTTTTCCAAAATAAATAGAAAAATACTAACAACTGCAAATGTATGATTTACCCAAGGCACTGGAAATAATTACAGTTCTCACATTGACTGATATTGTTGGTTGAGGAGAAATCTACAGTACTATTCATGTTTAAATAGCCTTTCCAGATTATTAGCGTGCTAACAAATCTCCTTACGACCGAAATGTACAACACACACCCCACCTCAGATGCACAAGATATATAGCCATTTACTTTTGTTGGTTAATTATATCTTGTGATATAGTGAGAACCGTGAACGTCGCTATCTTCAGTAACAACGTGCAAGTCTGTTCCCAATGACAGCTGCCCGATGTTGGCCCACGTGTAGGACTTCCTGAAGCATTACTAAACTTCAGCAATCTTGAACAACTTGGAAGTCAATTTATGAACGACTATGTCATTGGTATGCCCTATTATCTGGTAAGACAACGCTTTAAAAGGAGTCGGTTCCGACAGCTAGTGATATCACAATCAGGTGTCGGAATGCAAGTCCAATTCTTTGCATGACTGTGCGTGTCAATCTAGATATAAAAGAACATGGGGTCGGTGTGTAGAAACAACAGCTGTAAAGGAAAATACATTTTACACAGAACTTGAACTTCACTGAAGAGAAAAGAAAAAAATGCAGCTCTACAACATTATTATTTTTGGCCTCCTCCTATTCTTAAATCTGCCACTTCTCAGCACGCACCCTGTCTACAACGGGTTACTGACTAATGATGACATGGATGTCCTAAAGGTGAGTTCCTTTTATGCTATACAGCCTCATAATGTCTTGTTGCTGATAGATCATGTAATATGCCTTATGTAGATGCTGAAGATGTTATTGAAACCATTTGTTCAAACTTGTTGCAGGTACTGCTCCATCGACTTGAGGAGTCCATTCCTGAGCAGAGAGAAGCTGAGCAAGTCCCCAAAGAAAAGTTGGACGACTTTACTCTTGAAGACATTGCAATGGTTACACAGGATGAGAGAGAGCAGCCACAAACAAGACTTGACAACGCCGCAATAAGAGAGTTCCTTTCAGCTCGGGACTTGAAAACTGTTCGAAATGACTCTTCATCAAAGAGATACTCAGGCTGTTTCGGGTCAAGAATGGACCGAATCGGCTCGATGAGTTCTCTTGGATGCAACACAGTTGGCAAATATAGTAAGTAGGCCCAATACTAAATTTAGGTTTAAATTGGAGGGTCTAGCCTTCTATGTATCAGAAAAAATCTCTTAACCAGACAATCTCCAAGTAGTCAACTTCAAAACCTCCTTATCAAATTACGTAATAGGATGATAAATTGTAAGAGTTCTCATGCTCAGAAACAGCATTGTGTGGGCTAATTGTCTTGTTTTCTCTTTTCAGATTCAAAGAGTAAATGAAGTCTTATCCTGGAACAGCAATGTCATTATTTAACAACATTTATTGTTATTTATAGGCTATAGGCTACATATTTATTTTCTTGGTATTTATTGCATTTTGTTTATTGCCAATAACATATATTTCTGCTGATGTAAGATTGTTCTTTATATGGTGTAATTTGTGTACAATAAATGTTTACAATTGCTCATAATATTTTGTTGACTACTTTCCATACCATCTATTCAAGAAAATTGTTAATGATTGCAAATTACAGAATGCCGAAGTCATTGTGTGTGAAGTTGCCTAAACCACCTTGGTGGATAGGACCCCAAGGGTAGAACTCCTTAGTCCCCAGCCCCTCTCAAATTGGAGGGATTGGGTTAAAAACAACATATATAATTTGGATTGGACCTTTTGACAAAATAAATCAAATTTTGGTATTTGTAATTTATAGGCTTATTACATGCTGAAAGCAGTCCAAGTATAAATTATCCATTGGAATCACAGGAGACTGGGACAGGGTAACAGACCAAAACATTACAAGGAAAGCAAAGAAAAACGACTTTGTCCAAAATAAAATCACATGAATTAATTTTTAAAGTTGAGGTTAACTGCAAAGTCCCGAGTAGTCTTCAGTGTTATTTCATTACCATGGTGATAGAAGGCTCACCTCACTGAACAAAGCAGACAATACGTGTCCTGTAAAGAGTAGACTTGAGAATAAGCAAACAATTCCATGATCAAAAACATTGACCAAACCATTGCCGTCTGTTCAGTCCACACCATCAACACTGAAACCCCGACACATGCTCAGTCATGCTATACTGCCATAAGATTTTTTTTGTACATTGTGAAAAACAAAAATCACACAGCAATGCCCGAAATGTCAAAAATTCTTCATGTTATTAAGGTTATCGGCATGCATAGAACATGAGTCTTGCCTTCTATGGAGACTCATTCATTTATTTGTGAATGCCCAACCAAAGTCACTTGGTTCACTTGTTCCATTATTCCAATAGGAAGGCATGCATGGCAACTACAACTTAATATTACTTATTCACAAGGAGGCAATTCATTACGGATGCCTTTTAAATAACCCCACTTAAGATTAATCAAGTCATACTTGCTTGGCTTCTCAGGTCTCTCCTTTGTGCCATGTAAGGTGACTGGGAAACTCAAAAAAATACATTGGGATGTAGAAAACTCTTGTAGAGAAAGGATACACACCAGTGTACAACCACTCCTTTATCGGATTCATTCTAGTATTTTATTAGGTTCCCCATGGGCCCTGCCTTGGCAGCAGCTACTCTTCCTAACACCACATCACCTTGAAGTCCTAATATGAGATTGTGTGAAAAGGATGTACATTGTAATGGAGTACATTGTGGTGTGTAAAGCACCCAAGTAACATATTGGATTTGTTCATAATAATTAATGTTATGTAAAGGAGCATGGGGTAGAGTACTGCCTCTAGTGTTTAAAAAACTGAATTTAAACCATAAACCAACTTCTCCTCTTCCCTTACTGAACAAAACCGGAAACATTTTAGCTAATCCAGGGTGGTTTTGGGCGGGGGGGGTAATACTGTGAATGTTTAAATTTAGTATGAAGAGACTAAACCTTAATCCAAACTGATAGACAAACTGGCAAGAATTGTAAATGGGGAATATCTCAGGCACTATGAACAATTTTGGAGAAATGGAAATTTATGAATGTGATTGGGCCCCACCATGACTCTTTCACAAACCCACACACACATCAGCCACCACCCGACGACCACTTAAAATGACATTTTACCAGAAGCCTTATCAGAGAGAGGTGTCGGAATGCACTTCAGACAATCCAGAAAAGGATGAGCCACTGACATCAGACTGTCTTCCTATGTGTGTGTGCGTGCATGTGTGACACAGCTTACACTGTATAAGAGAGTGCCGATCTACTATGCTGGCAACGCCTGTCTCAGCACTAACTAACTACAGGTTAAATGGAATCATATGTGGCAAGGACAACTGTCTCATGGGCACTTCTGGTCCTGGTTTGTCAACAGATGCTGGTGGCAGCACATGTGTTGGGCAGACCTTACCCTGCAAGGGACTTGGTACAGCTGAAGGTATGTAGCCACATTCCAGTCATGCTTGATTGTCAATAGGAAAATTAATCAAAAAGGTGTGTTTAAACAAATTGATGGATGGTTTCACGGAGTGCCTGGCAATATAGGTTACGAAATAACAGCTGATTGGAAAAGAAAAGGTCTGAGCTAATATGCTCTTTTCAATATTTTCTTTACAATATTTTCTATTCAAAATTAGACTATGAAAGTGTCTTGTATTTCCTGGTGAATGATGTTTAAATGGACTTCATATAAATGGCCTTAACAGTGTACAGAATGCTGTAGACAGTGTAACAATGCTTGACTAATCAAGTCAAGAATATTGTTACATGTCCATGTCAATCCCTTGGGTCCGTTTTGCAAAACATCTCTGGACAAGCCACCTCTAAAAGAATTGGAACCCTTGAAAAACGTATTTCCTTAAATATGATTTAGGCATCCCTCCCCATGCAAGAATAAATGCTCTGAGGATTTTCCACTGTATTTCTTTCTGAAACATAAGCATTGGAAGGGATCTTAGGGAAGGATCTTACACATTCCCACACACAGACTATTTCAAGATCCTTGAGATCATTTGACGGTGTTGGACTGCCCTCATTAATAATGTTTTCAATCTGATTAAAGGCCACAGACTGAGATGAGTGACAGAGAAATGTGTATTTTACCTGAAATGATGTGAAGCACCTCTATTGCTCAAAGGGTGGACTTTCTATTACGTGATTTTTAAAGACAGTTTACTGCATCACAACTCATTCAAGTCTGTCATAGCAAAGGGACTTAATATTTATGGAATACTTAATACATGTTGTTTACTTTATTTTATTTTCTATATGTGGAAATAATTTTGATCAAATTAATAATATACATACTATACAGCTCCAGAAAAAATTATTATAAACTTTTTGGAAAGGAAAGAAAAAGGTGCAGTGGTCAATTTTCTTTCCCAGAACCGTATATGAAATATTTCCCTGAGCCTCTTTGAAAAGCTTTGTCTAATCCCTAGGACACTAAATGAGTATGAAGATATTTCTGATTGGCTGCTAAAATGGTAGACTACCAATGTACCAACTTAAAGATTATATTTAAATTTTAAATAATTTATAATCCGATTAGTATTGCGTCATCATGCAGTTTGTCAAAAGGATCATCCCATCCAAACAGGCTCTAACACTTTTTTAAACACGTATTATGTTCAGGGTGTTATTTCCACCAAAGGGTGTGCCATTGCAATAAGCCTGAAAAACCTGGCCTTATTCTTATTTTGAGGATCAGAATACACTTTTTTTGCTATCCAAAAACCTTATTCTAAAATGTAATCCTGTTTTAATGGAGATTTCCAATCAGTTAACATTAGAACAACTGCTCTACAGAATCTGCTGGAGCGATTTGAGGAGACCTTGGCTTCGGTGGCAATAACAGACAACCCTACAGTGGACTACGAGGACCCTAACCCTGAGTCTGAACAAAGTCAGAATTACGCAGGGTGGGACAAGGCTCCAGAAGCTCCAAAGAGGCCTGTACAATCAGACATCCGGGAGCAAACTACAGACGAAAGCTACAGTAGAGCCCAGAATCAGAAGAACTGGCTGCAGGAACTGCTCATGGCCAGCAGAAGTAAAGCTGTGTCTGGGTGCTTTGGAGGCAGGATGGACCGGATCGGAACCGCAAGTGGTCTAGGCTGCAGTCCTAAAAGAGGTAGCTAGTACAGATTGATTTCACTATTTACAGAACCAGATGCACTGATTAATTCATTTTAATTACCTCCTTACCTTAACTTAGTTGCACTCTAAGACACCTGTTAATGCAGATTAACATTAAGGAATGATAACTCCTAAAGCTATGAACAATTCTTGTGAACATTTGAAGTGCTTTACAAACTGCCTATAGAATAGAAAGAAGTTAGCTTATAGTACAGTCCCTAACATTTTACATCTACAGTATATTAGTGGTTCCCAACATCTATGGTTAATTCTCCACACAGATGATATTCTTCACTGAGCTTGAATTTTATTTACTCCAGGACTAGGCTTAACATGTGTCCATGAAACCGGACCAATACATTCTATGCAATGACTAAAGTTCTGGATATTTGGAACAAACCTAGTTTATTGCTGAAACATTAATCCATTGCAAAGATAAGCACAACAAACAAGCAGGCTAGCAACTACATGTAAACTAGCTAGTGATGACCATTAAAATTGTTAGCTAGCTTTAGCTGGCTCTCAGAGAAGTGCTTTGAACAAATTATGTATCATCAAGACATAAGCCTGAAACAAAGATGTTTGTCTTTCCAGATCCTTGAGGATTTGAAAAAACTTAATTTAGCAATTTTCTACTCTTATTTTCTATGATTGTAATGTTTATTGTTGCTTTTTGACATCAAAGCTAAGTTAGCTAGCTAATATCTTTGCAGGATATGAGTTAAGTTGGCAATTTTATTCAGTCAAGAAAAGTTAGCATTCTTCCTATCTTATAGTATATGCACTTTTGGTAGTCAGCATCTTATTGACTTGAACGATGTGAATGTTCACATATGTTAACAGTGAGATAACATATTTTCTTACTACATCCCTTTTGTATGTTTTGTATTCCTCTTAGGATAGGAAGACCATGAAAGTTTCCCTGGACACAACTGTCATCAGTCCACCCCACATGAATACAATTGTGATAAAATCGAAAATTGTCACTGTTTAATCCAGCTTCCTTTTAAGCTTAAATTCCTCCAATAATTTTGATGGAACAGTTTGGGAGAAATGTTTTGTAGATATGTATGCAGTAGTACTAGTATATTTGTTTGTATTTCAATTAGTTTTGTTTCAGACTAAAGTAGTCAAAACAAATGTGGAAAGCAAATTATTATTTAAACCATCAGTCAAGCACAATCTACCATCTAAGCACATTTAACTCTGCTCCAAAATGTTCCACATCTCCAGACGTCAGAACCCATTAAAATGAGTAGCCTGGTGGTGTGACTACCTCCACACTTCCAGAGTCACCTAGCTCTTCTTACTCATAAACCCAGTGCAAAAGGACCTCATTACAAATCTTATGACTCCTTTCTGGGCATTGGAGAAGCGAGCTAATAACATCCTAACACATAGTGACTTACAGTAGGGAACCCTTATAGTTGATAACTCCTCCAAGTAGTCAACAGTCTAGACATTGGGTGCATTATATTATAGCTAATGGCTGCTTCCTTATATCTTTAATGGCCACAGAACACAAATTAAAGGAAAGCAATAGGGAATATGCTTACTGTGAGTAGGGCTTTAAATCACTACCGAGCTGAGTCGAGGCAAGCCAAACAAAGCAATAGTAAGGCCTGCTCCCGTTAAGATTGGTTGGGCTTGCCAAAATATTTGGTAATAATTTGCATTCACTAGTCCAGTTTCTTTGGTATCAGTGTTAGATGTAGAGACATTACTGTTAGTCAGGTGTCCAGGGCCTAGTGACATGCTCAACGAGGGGTTGAATTTTGCCATAATTCTTATAAAAAACGTATTTAAATTATTTTTAATTTGTGTATCTAATCACAGTTTTGAGCCCCTCATGGGGGAAAACAACTTTAATATGAACAACCTTTAGTTACTTAGGGTCTCACTTCTAGTCAACAATTATTACTGAAAGCACACAGGAAGCCAGTAGAAACATGTGTAACAGTCACTATGCCACATGGACATTGACATAACCTAAATGAATGTATTTTTGGACAGAGAAAGTGACACAAAATATGGAGTGTGTCTGGTGGTAATGTTTCTTGACAAGCAGCGTGAATGGGATGCCACTATTTGTTATGCTAAAGCATAGCCGGGCCGCTCCTGTCTCACACACGTCTAGTTGGTTTACTCTTTATCAATTAACACTCTGGTACTCCGCTTCAGTGAAGCACTACCACAGATGGCGACGACCTATTGGGAGAAGGTGTTACATTTTCAGGGGAACCAGCTGAGCCATGCAGGAACTAATGAAACACAAATGATTCGCCTGGCGACTTTGCCCATTAACGTGTGCCAGTATCACTTGGAAACCTTAAGTGGCATAGTAACAGACCCTTGTGGAAATCCAGTTAGACTTCAGGGTTGGTCAGTGACAGACTTTAAATGCATACCAAAATCCCGTTAATATACAGGATAATAGGAGTTGTTGCAGATAAACCCGTTAACACATTGATAATCACAAAAGGCTTTTATCCAGGTAACGAGAAGATGGAAGGTGGAGATCTTGGATGTAAAGAGGGGCATATAAGCATCTTATCCTGTTAACTGTCTGCACAGGCTCAATTTTGCATAGAATCATATGTATTGTGTTATAATGTTGGTCAAATACAAAGAGCAGAGCTAGGACATAAAGGGATAGGAGAGCAAATGTAATAACTCCAGAAAAGTGATAAAAATAAATGAATTCCTGACTAGACTGTGGAAAATGTATTATTATATCCTTGTTTTTTCAAATTTCTGTTAGAAGGCCTTTGTATTCTGTATGCTTGAAACATTACGTATACTCAACAACTTGTCTCTCCCTGTCAGCAACTCATGATGTCTCTATCTGTGGTCAGGGGCAGTAATGAATGGAATGTTGGCTGAGTATTGCTCCTAGTCTCCATCTATGTGTGGTAGACTATGCCTGGGGCCTAGCAGAAACCACTAAAAGAAGTCTCCCTTTTGGGGCTACATCTTAATAGCAGGAGTAGGGCTCCTGCTCTTTGCATTATAGAGGTTAACAGGACTCTTTTTCTTATGGGGAGAGCTGAGTTAGCTAAACCACCAATAGTAACATGCCCCGCCTGTTATTCTCTGATAAGACTTACTGTTAGCACTGAAAACTATCTAGCATGTACGTGTAGAAGACAGCCCGTTACACATCTTCTCAAAAGATGCTGAAAAATAGGTTTTTCTCTTGCCGGTTTTTAAGACAATATTTTGAATTGGTGTGGCCTTACGTTAAGAAATGTTTAGCAGATGTTAATAATATATTAAGATAAATGCGAGAACTTAAGCCTATAGTCACTCTACATTTCCATTAAGCTATTATTTCATTTAACCCCTATGAACATCATTTAGGAAGACGTTTTTTATTCATGGATACATGTACACATGTACACAAGCGGGATCTCATGGGCATTGAAACAACTTGTGCCATATAAGATGTTTACAGGGATATTCGTTTTTGGTTGTAAACATGGTCACTGGTTCTGATCCCAATGAGAAAAACAGGTGTGATAGCCCAAGGAATAACAACTGTCTAAGGATTTTTCCACCGTGGGGAAAGATTAACAATTACCAATCAGGCCAGTAATTATGTGTGGTCTAGGTTCCCAGCGCCGGTCAAATGTGGAAAACTGAGACCTGGACATAGTGGAATTCCCGCATAGGGACACCTAACTACCATCCACAGCCAGCCTGCCCATGCATGTCCTCTTTCAAGTACCAGGCAACAGACAGCCTTGAGTACATCTGAACAACTCAAGCATGGAAGTCAACGACAACAAAGAATATGTGCATACATTGCATTTGCTATAATTGAAAAGTGCACAACTATTTTCTATAAAATATCTAGCTGTGATAATTTTTTACTGGTTTTAAAATTAATTAGAAATACATCTGAATGACTTACAAAACAAAGGGACCTTTATTGTAAGGAATCATGTCAAGGCACAAGACAGAGGTCTCTGCTTTCTCTTTCCAATTGACCTATGGTGGATTTGCATTGGGCTTGCATTTCTTCAAGCTTTCACAAACCTTTCAGTAAGATTAAAAATAAAGGCTAACATCCACAGCAGATGTACATGAACACAAGTGTGTCTACAATGTAATTTGGCAAAAAAGCCTTTAGTCCCAACACTGGCTACGCGTAGCGCATTTACCATTAGTCATACAACCTCCTCTGATGGCATATCACCTAACATTTCCTGGGAATATAAAGCAGTGTGATGTATATAAAAAACTTTTAAAAGAGTGAGTAACTCTGGGTAGAGTTGCAAAATTACAGTAACTTACTAATATGTCCCAGGTGTAGCTCCTGAAATTGAGACTCCTCCCACAAAGTTGTATTAATTTGTTTTATAAGAGTTTTGGGAAAGTTAGATGTCCCTAGCTAACGAAAAACAATGCCATTTAATCTGATGCAATCATAGTACATAAATCAAACTGTAAAAATAGAACTTCATAAAAATAAACTCTTAAATAAAACATTTAGCAAAACAATTACATAAAACAAGGAACACTTACGAGTATAAATATGTGCCATCATGGTTCTTCATAATTGATTATCTTTACATGTATCTACACTATTTAGAGTTTATAGAAAACCTGCACTGGCCTCATGTTATATCACATGTAAAAGATAGACTTTGCAATATGACATTACCCTACACAGTGGGGCAACTAGAGACTTACACATCAACTTAAAAAGACAGGCATTACTAGCCTTTCCCAATTTACACTATGTTGTGAGAATGTCATATTGTGGAATCTACCTGTACAGAACCACCAACCAAACCTCAGCAACCCACGCTACTGGATTGCCAATTGGTTCCCTGCATTGTAAATGAAGGTAGGTAATCGTTGAAACTTCTCAAAGGTTTTACATAGGTACTTAATACTGACAATTTCCCCCTCATTTCGGTCTAGAAAATATGCTTGGCTTACTTGGTCCACACACAAAAACAAAGAGAAAAACAAAATGATAATCTTGGGTGGATTTCAGGCTTCACATCCACAGTCTTTCTAAAAATTCTTCTGAACTCGCATTACCTTGCTGCTTGAATATTTGCGAAAGTAACAGTTTGCTGTTAAGCTTTAGATACACAAGTACAATTATGCATTTTTATGTTTCACAAATCTTGATTCAAATCTCTCTGTAATGTGAAATCTTGATAACACTGCAGGGAAATACTACATTAATTGAAGCCCAAGCAGGCCAATGAAATCATGTAAGTGCAAACGTATAGTTTAGTACATTAAAATAGAGTAACCTTAAAAATGTTAACATTAAAGTCAAAAAAACTGAAGTGCTGCTGTGTTGAAAATAAAGCATTGGTCAGTTGGTAAAGCATGGAAACACGGAACACAGAGTAATGTGTTGAAGTAAAGGACGGCTATTCAGCAGACAAATGACACATGCATCCATTTGAAAGGTGTGTGCCCACTGTGTACTGGAGGCTGTAGTGGGCGTGTGGTGTGTTGGTAATGGATAAGACATGGAAAAGCATGGTAGATGGAGATCCTGCTGAAGGAAGCCATGTGTCCACACGGACAGCAAGATGTAGGTCTCTCTTGTTGGCTTTGAAACTCTCAAAGTGTTATGTAGTGCTGTCTGAGTTTTGCCAAAAGGAACTCGTGGGTTAAATTGTGTCGTGTGATTATTCCAACAATCTGAAAGAGAAGGTACAAAAGTGATTTCTTCATAATAATTATTTGTAAACAGTAATTAACAAAGCAAAGGCTATTATATATATAGCACATTTTTTAAATGTTTCCTATATTTGCATTACATTCTATAGTGAAAAAGCAGCATCATGCTTTTGCCTTTATGATTTACTAAGAGAATTTGTGATACTAATTGTTACTATAAATCTGGGTCTTATTCATTAGTACTTGACAAAGAAGGGACTGTTTTCGTCCCATTAACACTGACCTCTCCCACGGCGTTGACCACAGGCAGGTGTCGGAGGCCCATGGTCCTGAACAGGTTAAAAACCTGAGACACATGGGTGTTTGGGGACACTGTGTAGGGGCATGGGTTCATGTATGGTGTGACGTCCTGAAAGTAAAAGTTGATGATTGTTAAATCCTATGTACATTTCTATTTCAGTACAAGTGTCAGTTTTAGGCATTTACCCTTGGATAGACTCAAATAAGATCTTTAATGATTGACTGGGTTATACCACTTAATTCGACGATATACATGCAGTGTAAGCTATTATAGTGTAATGCACTGGGTTGTACCACTACTATTTGGGGGTGTGAGCAGAGTTAGGATTAACTGCTTGAAAAGTTATATAGTGTGTACATACATACATACATACCACACTGATGAGCCATAACATTATATCATATTGTGTAGGTCCCCTTTCTGCTGCCAAAACAGCCAGGTTCCACTAGACCTCTGAAGGTGTGCTGTGGTATCTGGCACCAAGACATTAGCAGCAGATCCTTTAAGTCATGTAAGTTGTGAGGTGGGGCCTATACCTGAGTATTTGGATCGGACCTGTTTGTCCAGCACATCCCACAGATGCTCAATTGGATTGAAATCTGGGGAATTTGGAGGCCAAGTCAACACCTTGAATTCGTTGTTGTGTTCCTCAAACCATTCCTGAACCATTTCTGCTTTGTGTCAGGGCGCATTATCCTGCTGAAAGAGGCCAATTCAATCAGGGAACACCGTTGTCATGAAAGGGTGCACATGGCCTGCAACAATGGTTAGGTAGGTGGTATGTGTTAAAGCAACATCTACATGAATGGCAGGACCCAAGGTCTCCCAGCAGAACATTGCCCAAAGCATCACACTGCCTCTGCCGACTTGCCTTTTCCCATAGTGCATCCTGGTGCCATGTGTTCTCCAGGTAAGCAATGCAAACGCACTTGGCCCATTGTAGGTGATTTCGGCCTTAAACAGGGGTCTGCATGGGTACCCTGACAGGTGTGCAGCTACGCAGCCCCTTACCCAACAAACTGCCATGCACTGTGTGTTCTGACACCTATCCATCAGTATCAGCATGAACTATTTCAGCAGTTTGAGCTGTAGTAGCTCATGTTTTGGATCAAACCACACGGGTCAGCCTTCAATCCCCACACGCATCAATGGCCTTGGTCCCCCATGACCCTGCCGCAGGATCACTGCTTTTCCTTCCTTGGACCACTTTTGGTACTGACCACTACAGACTGGGAACAAGATGCTCTGACCCAGTCGTCTACACTTCACAATTGGGCCCTTGTCTAAGTTGCTCAGATCCTTACGCTTGTCCACTCTTCCTGCTTCCAACACATCAACTTTGAGGACAGAATGTTCACTTACTGCCTAATATATCCCACCCACTGGCAGGTACCATTCACTTCACCTGTCAGTGGTCATAATGTTATGGCTAATCGGTGTATATAATAAAACATATCATACTTAAGTAATAAGACAGGAGGGGCGTGGCATTATGGCTTATATATCACACATCTTATTGCGATTAGAAACCTTCTGCCAAAGCAATTATAGCAGTAAAAGTCAAATGTCATATCTGTGATATAAAACCTTATAAACCATGGTAAACAGTCAATCAGCACACAGGATTATAACCAACCAGTTGAGAATATTAGTCATATTACATTGCACTACATTTCTGTAGAAAAACATAAAACCTGTAAAGGTTACATTAGGTGTTAGCGCAAATGAATGTGTTAACCCCAAAACTTGATGCACATGCATCAATATGTAGTCAGAAGGGTTATACCACTACAATGTGTTCTGGTGGAGTAGTAGATTAGCTTAAGAGGTACACGATGAACTGGGTTATACCACTATCATGCGGGGGTTGAGAAGGGCCAGGTCCAAGTCATGGATGTCTGGGAAACGGGGGTAGTCCTCAGTCATCTCCGCATAGGACAGTCTAGGCTGTGTGGCACTCTATTCAGACACACAGAAGATGCACAAACACACATTAGTTGTTACCCTATCCATGTACAAATGTCCATGTAATGTCTTGCTTGTTTGCGCATTTTTTGCTACTGTGTTGTTTGCAAGATCCAATAAAAAGCACATCTGTTGACTGTGCGGCACAGAAATGTATCAGACAAACAGGCTTATTGGTTCCAGCCTACATTTGGTGACAAACTCCACACTTAATTTTCACGAGGGGCATGAATAATGGTTCTATATAATGCCTTTTGCATCTCAGACAACACGATTGTGGTTATAACTGCTCACTACATGTCTGGCGCAGAGGGACAAGACA
This sequence comes from Esox niger, assembly GCA_016801105.1. Classification (NCBI taxonomy): domain Eukaryota; kingdom Metazoa; phylum Chordata; class Actinopteri; order Esociformes; family Esocidae; genus Esox; species Esox niger. Next base: position 23,022 of record JACXGJ010000182.1, read on the forward strand.
GCCATTAAAAAACACCTTTTAATAAGCTATTGATATAATAGTGCTGAAAACAGGTTGGCTCGATATTTCAAAAGGTGAAAGAACAAGCTGTAGGACCAGCAATACCTGAGTATTTGGGCAGCTGCAGGCACTTGCTAACTTTAGCTATTCAACAAAGCATATGATATTTATACTTTTATATCTCCATATATATTATATAGAATTGCTACATGCTGTCAGAGAATCAATATGAAGTCAGATTTTTGGGGGGCATAATCAACTGGATCCATTCCTCGCCAAATGAATTTGACCCTGATTGCAAAAGTATTCATTCAGTGATCTGGGATTCTGACCGTCTGGTTTTCTGCATAGCAGACACCACGGATAAGCAGGTTGACAAGCTGGGAGCGTAGGATCAGGCCGTGGAAGGTTAGAGGTCGGAATCGCTCCTCCATGGTCCACTCCTCGCTAGGGGACTGGTCTGGGTACAGGTTAGGGTAGGGAACGTGTCTGGAAAGACACACAGACACAGATTTGTAGAATGACTTCCTCTTCAAATTAAAACACTGGACAGATTCATGACAGTTTTTGGAAACTACACATTTTTTATTGTGTATCCTTGTAATATGGCCAAAATATTCCTCTAAACAAGCTTGCTAATGAAATAGATAAAGGCTCATCATCTGGTTTATGACTGCAGTAATGGGATAGACGTCAGTGCTAAGACAGTGTTATGACTTCAGTGTTAGCGCATACCATAGTATCTATTTGAAGACTTTAGCAAGTACAAGCATAGCGTGTGTGCTAGGTAACTCGGCACTCTTTGGGAGGGAATTGGTATCTCTGCACTTCTCAAGGGAGATAAGTACCATACATACATTAAGACCTACATTTCATACTGACCATTGCTATAAGGTGACCCTAAGTAACCAGATGTTTTTGTATTCACCAAAGAGAATGTAAATGTTATGCAAGACGTACGTATGAAAATGGCAAATGCATGTAAGTTTGAAAGCTCTTACCGGCTTGAATAGGATTCAAGCATTTGACTGTTCTCAAAATCTTTAACATGATTCAAAACTTAGATTTTGGTGGCAGCAGAGGAGCTGGAAATGTATTTTGAACTTGGCAGCAGAAACAATGAACCCTTTGAAAGGTAGAGCTGGGAATTGTCAGACACCACACAATATGATATTACCATTATGCTTAGGTGCCAAATTGATATGCAAACCAATTCTAATACCATATTAGCATATATTCCAAACATATTGATTACCAGGTATTTTTCAGTGGGACAAGAAAAAGCCATGAGAAAATGTGTTAATCAGTTACGGTCATAGAAATGATAAAAAGCTGGCTCACCGTTTAAAAAGATTACAGATAAAAAGGTAGAGAAACAGAAAAATACCAGCGTTTTGGGGCAGGAACAGCTGACAGGCTCTAGCTAACATTAACCACCCAACAAAATAAGTATGGAAAAGTCAAACTTGAAAACGCGCAGCTCTTAATAGTGCAACAACAAGGACATATAGTTTGTTAAACCTAGGATACCCCTCGGCTAGTCAAATGGGTCTAAGAAAATTAACCAATGATGTAAATGGCTTGAAATTGGACTAACTGGTTTATTACAGTGACAATAGCGGAGTTACTTCTCTGTTTCAGGTAATTGATTTTTATAAACCTAAATGGAATTATTTGCAATGGAGGTTTATGCCCGAATGAAATTCAGTTTAGTCTGTTCAAGGACGTTTTGTCGAGCAGTGCCATACAGTATGTAGTTCCAAAAAGTAGTGAACATGAATTTAATGTTTAAGGAGGCTGGTAGCATCTCTCGTATGCTTACTGTCCCCACCACACAGTTGTACCCCAAAAGTCAATCATCTCATAGGTTCATTTGTCCTGGTAGGGCGGGGCGACTCAGAACACTGTGCCATGTTACTCTTCACCTTTGGCTAAACTAATCAACATAAGTTACATGGAATCACTGTAACGACAATAAAAATACTGTCACATTTTCTTTCTTTACAGCACTGTTTCATCTATAATGCGGATATAGCACAATTCATGAGTGTTTTTTCCAGATATGTTCAGGCAGTAACGACACAGGCCGTTGAGCTGCATGGATATCTCCAGCCTCACCTCCTCTCCAGCATCTGCTGCAGCATGTCCTGACCCTCCTCCACGGCCGGCACCACGGCTGCTGCTGGGTCATCACAAACGTTGCGCAGTTCACTGGACGGGTACGACTTCATGGACTGGCAGCGCCTCCGCTGCTCCCCTGCCCGCGTCAGAACGCTGGCTTTCTGCAGAGCGGAGTGCAGGGGAAAAGGTCAATGAGTACACATAGAATAGAAAAGTTGCTCACAAACACACCTGGCTGTTCAGATGAAGTTTACAGGACAATACCAAGAAAAACTCGCTGTGTTACTTGTCTCTGTTTCCAACACTACCTGGACCCAATTGCCTTGAGCTAGACTGACTAACCACCATACAGCTAAACAGAACAATACGTTTAGAAAAACATGCACCAGTTAGGCTGTGTTTTCTACATTACCAGACCCATGGAACAATAACTAGACTCACTTTACTCTTAACCTTTCCTTTTCTCAGTCTTCTCAGCTCTACAAGTGTCCTGACATTGAAAAACTGTAGAAAATGTGTTTGTCCATGTCCAGTGTTGTCAAATTAGAAACCAAACAGCCGTATTTCCAAACAATGTCACAAAGTGCTTTAAGGAATTAGTACAACAAGAATGGGATGAAGGATCCTATGTATTTTGTAATTATGAGAGACAGGACTACAACAGCAAAAAGGTTGCTGCACAGTATGACAAAGCACTGACTCCCCCTGGTGGCAGCCGGAAGTACAGGAAAAGCACTTTCTCCAGGGGTATATTTTTTGAAAAACAAGCTGAAGCCCCCACCTTACGGTTAATAACAGCAGCCCCAGCTGCAGTGCTGCCTGGCATATAGAGGTAATGATATACTTGGGGATAGGAGGGAAAACCACCTGGATGTGCACATACACTCCCTGGAAAATGATTGAGAGGAGCGAGAGAGCATGACGATGCAGTACTGCGAGGTAGCGACTAAATCCAAAGTCTCTCCAGGGTGCCCCCAAAGACTCCTCTCTAACACAGAACAGAATGATGTGAGCCTACCTTGAAGCGAATGTTGTTGCTGATGAGGATGTTTCCCTTCATGAACTCGCGCTCATTGTCCCTGTTCTCGGTGACCACGGGGAAGGCGTGGTAGATGGTGGTGCGCAGGATGCTCACCAGGGACTGGATGCGTGTGTGGGGGTACACGTACGTTAGGTTGGGCTCCATGATGTCACTGGCTGTCAGTCTGGGGAACAAACGAGAGGCACACACGTGTACAAGTGTTAGGATCCATCAATCACGGAGTAAAACTGAAGTAAACATTTCACATTAGATTGGTCGCATGTCTTCAATAGCATGTGTGTCAGAAATGCTAGAACATCAGCATGTGAAAAGACGCAGTGAAACTAACACAGTGCATGTGTTACTGTCCAAATATGTACTTCTTACCAGGCAAAGAATCCGAAACCTTTTGTAATGGGTCCTTATCTCCCTTAGGGTGACATCCTGCTGAGATATCTTTTAGTTTAGATGTGTCTATATTGTAAGGTGTATATACAGAAATGTTCCAAACTATTTGAGCAATGACACGATGTAACAGATTTGGCTCGGCCTTTAACCACTTTGTCCTGATGACTCAGGTTTATTTAACCTGTAATTTTTGTTTAGCAATAAATCAACTGGGGCTGAAAGAGAGCATAGAACTTTTTATCTTACATTGTATTTATCTGTTAGTCAGCAGCTCTTCCTAATCATTGGATATACATGTATGTAATTTAGTATGATCATCCGTAACACCAGTAGTTTCTCCAATAGCAACCTCACTGTTTTTGGCTGTATTTCATTCCACAGGCAGATGAATGATTTGGATCAGATGGTTGTACTTTGTGAAAGGAGCGGCCACAGACCAGTGACTGTTTACAACATGCTTGACTTGGCTGGTATCATAAGTGTTGTTCAAGCAGAGCATGCCAGACTTCATCATGAGTCTGGCTACAGGCTACGTGATAGACGAGAGCCATGCGGCAAACAAAGATTCCACCAAAGCTGGAGCCAAATGCAGCACGCAGCCAGGAGGTGCAAAAATGTGACACACGTAGCGCCTAAAACTGATTTGTTTGTGGGATGTAGTGTAAACTAGTGAGCATAGTCGACTGTTAAGACAACTGTTGTCAGGGTTCCGTTGAGTGTGGCGCCTGTAGGAATGAGCAAAGACACAAACACAGAAGACCCTAGCCAAGGCAATATCTTCACTTACATTGACCTATCGGTTTGTCCATTTTCAGTCTTGTCTCTCTATCTGCAGTTTTCAAAATAAACCCCTATGGATATTCGTCCCAGAAATAAAATAAAAAAGTTGAATGCAATAAATATTTTATCTTCTCTGTGGTTGAAGTGTCACTGTTGGCCACTTAGTGGAATTTCTGGAAGTTTATTTACAATATTACACTTCATTTTTTATTTGTTTTTAATGGACTGCTGTTCCATCTGCCAGCCATAAAGGGAGTTTTTGTTGGTATACCAAATTACCTTTTAACTGAGAATATTTCCTTTCAACAGTCCTTTTCAGACTTAGAAATGACAAGGGGAAGAACAAACATACATTGCCTAATCAATTTATTTGAATACAAGAGTATGTATGATGACCATTGAGCTTTACTATCATGAAGTAGAAACATAGCATTCTTTACATACTTGTCCATCTCCACCTCTGTCTCCCACTCCAACATTGGCACTCCTCTTAAATGGATGTGTATGTCATAGATGCCCTTATTGAAGAAATCTCCTATCCACTTGGCCACCTGAACGAACACACACACACACACACACACACACACACACAAGTTTGTACAGCTAACCGTGTGGGGACCAGAAAATAGAAATTGCATGCACCCTTGCCCTAGTCTTAACCTGACATTAACCACACACACACACACACACACACACACACACACACACACACACACACACACACACATACACGCACACGCACACACACACACACACACACACGCACACACACCATTGGAAGCAACAACAGAAATATATGCGTGCGACATTTTGAATGAAATATTTAAAAAAATATGAAATCCCTGAAGAGTACTATACCATGAGGGTTATCATTATTGGCAAGCCGTAAGTGATCTCATTGGTTGATTCAATAAGAATGACAGTCAGGCTGATAGTCATCCGGACCACTCCTCCAAGGAAGGCGGCTGCTCCAATCAGGGCAAAGGTTCCAGAGTAGATGTCCATCCCCAAGTTTCTGTGAAGGAGTTACACATTTGGGAAGATTTACACATAAATGCATGATGTCAGTTGTATTGTGAGGCCACTTTATGCTAGCAGAGTCAACTCAAATTGTATTATTTTCTTGTTCCTAAAACCACAAAACGAATACATGAGTCAATAACAAATCTACATATTAATGTTATTTTTTTCTAAGAAAGTCGGTTTGGTTGCACTACATTAAAGCAGGTAACTAATCTGATGTATGACAATAGACTGCCCAAGCACAATTCCCATATGAAACAATAAATCCAATGAGTGGGATGTACCAACTATCTGTGGGATGTACCAACTAAGTTTCCTTTGGGCAAGTACAATTCAAATGCCCGGAGAAGGCAAAACATTTTTTAAATAAGCCATCAGCAGACAACACTCTCCCAAAAGCCCTATGCAGGCTCCAGCGTGACACACTTTCATTAATTGCAGATGAGCAGAACTCAAGAGCCTGAGTCTCACAAAGCAGAGATTAAGAAAAAGATACGTTGCGGGGAGAAGAAATTGAACGGATGATTGGCGCTGAAAGTTCCCAGTCAGCACCCAGTAAGCATTACTTATTTTTTAAAACAGAATGTCATCAACAAATTAAGCCGAATAAATTTGTTTGCATCAATCAGCTAGTTAGATTTTTTCTGACCATCTGTCCCCAAGCTTATTGGACAAATTGAGAGCCTGCTGCACAGCATACAGTAAATAACAGTGAGATATCCATAACCAGTACATAAAAACATACACATCAAAAAGTGACCTGAAGTCATATTCAAATGCTGACATCCATAAGCTTAACTTTATATACACCCAAAGACAAAACGGCATTCCATAAACTTAATGGGGCCATTCATTAACAGGGAGCCATGTACATATGGGTATGTCAAGCTGATTACATTATGTTACATAAGGTATGTTTGAGTTTTACTGTAATAATAGTCAGCTCTGATAGCCAAGGTTAAAATTACTAAAACGTAAAGAAAAAGAAAACTTTCTCTCCCTGTGTCCATCACTAGCTAAAGTAAGGTTTAACATAACTAACTATATCAGTAACTATGCTAGCTTGGTGGCATTTTGCATTTATTTTCAATACAGAAACAGGTTTAGACATCACATTTCTCCATTTAGTGGGTTGCAGGTAAAAGGACTATAGGTCCATAGTCTGCCCAGTTACAGTATAATATTTTGGGCCTATCCATTATTTTTATTTTTTTCTAAGTATAATTTGCTTCAACATGAAATCCTACATTCTATTTCAAAATGCAATATTTTATTGCAAGAATTAATAGGCTTTCAACTTCACAATTAATTGTCTTTAGTGCACCAATCATGCTAATTTAAGTTTAAAGTAACTAAATAGGCACATAACATTTGTATGTAAACAAATAATAAAAATATTAGGTTTCCATTTTGACAACATTTGATTATGTGAACGTTTAAAACCTTATCAAGATGTTTGCCTTACATTTTGAGGATGTTTGCCACCAGGCGTCCAAAAGCGGCTCCGCAGAGCAGTGAGGGCACAAAGAGGCCACTGGGCACCGACACACCGTATGTCCAGCAAGCCAACAGGAAGTACAGCACAAAGAACACTGTGAGTGTCACAGGGCTGAACGTACCTACAGTAGCAGACAGGAAATGACACACTAAGACACCACACAACAACACTAATGAAGCTGAGTCTAAGCATGTGTAAACCAATCACAGCAGTAACAGCAGGTGCCGAGAAAAAAATAATGCGATCTCAGAACTTCAGAACTCAAGCTCCTGATTGAGTTGTTCACTAATTGATACATGGCAAGTTCTACAACATCTCCAGCTACAAAATGCACAAACACAAATGAATGCAAAATTTGCATCAAAATTACAGACTCAGATAAAAAGCGATAATAAAATAATTATACTAAATACTAAAATAAAACAGAAGTTTGCCTGTACAAACAAGGGGGGTTACATTATAACATTAAATGTTATGGTTTTAGTATCTCCTTTAACTTGTAGCTGTCTGTCCTCTGAATTATAATTCTGTGTACAGCCAGACTGGGTCATTTTCATTTAGTTGCTAGAACATCTAACTGATCTCACCGTCCTGATGGAAGAGCTGGTTGATGGCCACTTCCTGAGGGTTAAAGAAGAGCGTTGCCATGTCATTGTATGTCTTGTTGGGACAAAAGAACTGGCGGATGGTGGAGTTGATAATGTCTTCATTGAGTGACACCTAAAAAATATCCCCCCAAAGAAATGGGATGAACACAGTTAAATTATTCAACTTAAACTACTTTACCAAATGCCATAAAGGAAAAAAATTAAAATGAAGAAAACACCTAGACAATTTCTTAAAGATGTTTTTGTATGTTTCTATGTTTTTTAAAAGATTTTATTCAAGCATGTTGGATATTATTTTGCTTCAGATTTTTAATAACGTTTAGCTCTGCAAAACATACAAGGGCAGTACTGCTGTTGTTAGTTGTGGCGGAGGCGGATTCACGACATTCTCCTAATGTCATGGATGCTACGAATATCACCACTGTCGTCACCATGGCAACCAGCAGACTCTCCAGGACCCTATTGAGGAAGCAGAGGAAGACCAGATGAAAGACAAAGGTGTGTTTTCATGAAACCAATTCTATAAATTAGGTAAGAATTCAGTTACACAACCACAATGTATCATCCTGAATACTAAAATGTCCAGTTTTTGGCACCCTGTAACTATTAAAGTGTTTACATTGGATTTCTGCTTAGTCTTTTTTTCATATTGGATTTTAACCAATAATTTAAGATTGTTATGCCTTTCCTAATAGGATAGGACTCCTACAGGAACCAAACCTATAAAAAAAATTACTGTACAGTATGTGTACTCTTACAGAGTATGTGTATGTTTTTGCAGCAGCTACCTGACAAATTTGGCCTTGGGGTGGACGTGTCTCATGCGGTACTTTGCCAGCTTCTTGTTTATGAAGTTGAATAAGGCCCCCAGCAGCCCTCCAACCACCCCCATCAGGACAAAGAAGGCAAGGTCCACCACTGTCCACAGGTGACACTTCTTATCCCCATCTGAACACTGTGGGAGGGAGACAAATTCCCATGCAAGTAGTCTAAAAAATGCATAAAGAAAATATTCAAATGTGGCTTCCACAGAAACTACTTGCAGCTGATCAAGTAGTCTGAAACAAAAACTGATGTTTTGAATACCTCATTTCTCCTCATTCACATGCAGAAGGAACAAGCTTTGTCCTGTGCCCTGAACATGGTTGAAATGTAAATGATTGTCCATGACCCAACTCAGCCTAAGAGTGATAAGATCATGTCACGCATGACTGCGTAAATTCCCAGAGGGCTCTAGTGGGCGAGAGTGGTCTGTCAGGGCGTCCTTACTCCATTAGGGATGTATTGCATGCTGTGCAATGTACCTTCACACATTCAGACAACCTGAAAGGTTAGATTCAGAATCCTGACATTCTCTCATATTATAAGATTCCATTGGTTTTACTGAAGAAAAACAATGACATTATATTCTATGTAATTATATTTTTTTATAATACCTTGCTAGCTCAGCCATTGGCTGGGCACATGAAAGCGTATTAAATATAGGGGGATTTAAACTGTATTCATGAGGAGTTTGAGTGAAAGTGGAAACCACAAATCAAATGTAGATTTGAAATGGGTGGGACTCTAACATTACAGAATCACCCTAAAAAGGTCACTGTGCAGCAGCAGCAGTAGTTTTACCAGCCACAGTCTAGCTGGCTTTGGATGAAGACTAGCATACAGTGTCTGCAGCTGCATGTCATGTCAAAGATGCTAATTTATTAGTGCCACACTATTCAGGATAACTATTTGCTCCAATCAGGACGTTTATACCGTAATATTCACAAGCCAGGAATAATCTGTTATGGAACAAGATGTTTTATTTGTATGCTTTGTTGATTTAAATGTACAGTTTTCTTTCTGTGCTTTGTCTTTTATGGGAAATGTATTTCTTGTATGGCTGATGTTATTTATTTTTTTCTGGTCTAATACTGTAGAGCAGGTTGAATTGCCCTGTTTATTAAATGTCCTATACTTTCTTTGCCTGCCTCCCCAATGTTGCATTGCAAAAAGTGACCTCCCCTACATGAATCTGCTGGGTCACTGTCATGTCAGCAGCACAAGGCTTGTACATTCACATTACGGACCTGTTACACTTACATTTGGTGACAATGTGATGGCATTAAGCTAGCTGGAGGATGCAGTGCTACTGCTAGCTGGGTAAATTAAGTGCTAGTGTTCTTTATTCTGCCACTGCTTTACTACCATACAAACTGTGGATGGTAATGTGGTTAAAGTGACGGAGTGCTTGTACCTTGAACTCTCCAAAGTTAAGCAGGCCGGGGAGCTGAAAGGATCCCCATTTGTTGTAGTGGATCCCGGAGCGGAAAAAGTTTAGAGTGAATGTAGCCGACATGGAGCAGAAAAGCTGAGGGAATGGAAACACAGGACAAGAGGAGTATGTAAGAACAGAACTTTTGACTTATACATTGCTAAATATGACCACCTTGTCAATCCTGGTAGCCAATTAGGAGACAAGCAGTCTCACAAACAGTCGACATTCACACAAAAATCTCAAGCCTGATTCGCTGCTGATGAATGATCAACTGTTTTCTAGTATCCCAGATAAGCCAGATGTTGTTCTTGTTGGGGGAGGCCAGAGGGTGGTGCTAATGTCCGAAGTGGACTGCTTAATCAATTTCTAGATGAAGCAGGCTTTTACAGAAAAGCTCCTGAAGTATCAACCCTTCATAGCAAGCTTGCAGTGTTGGCCTGCCAAACACAAATGTAAGCCACTTGTTGAAGTACTGCCTTTTCTTGTGGACTAGCATAGCTGTTTGTTGAAGGTGCAGCAAATGCTTGAGTGACCAAACATTGAGACTTATTGAGCCATTTGGATTCTTCTTTCATTAGTGGGTCTAAATAAAGGCCCTAATAAATACATGTTGTCCTTCAACCTACCACCTTCCATGTGAGTGCCTGATTCCAGAATGAAGAACCTTCCTCAAGGCTGAAGAGGGTGCCCCCTATTGGTGCCCCAAACGCAGCAGCTACCCCTGCTGCGGCCCCTGCCGATACAAAGTCCCGCTTATCTCTGAAATCAAGATTGGGCACATATAATTAACTCATAACAATGAACTTTTGCACTTTTAGTACTTTACACTAAAAGAGAGTGCTACCGTACCGGTCACTGCGGAAGTAGGGAAAGTCAAAGTTGATCTTTTTGAAAGTAATGCTCTGAAACTGTGGGAGTCCTGCTCCCAGAATGGCTCCACAATGAATCATTGGACCCTCCTTCCCGACGAACATACCTGAGATCAAAAATACATTGCTACTGGATGCCTTTTGTCATTTTATATTACCAGTAAATTGCAATCAACATTTTGGATATGACGTTTAAATACCTCCGGCTACTGTAAAAAGTACCCCGATGGCCTTGCACAGGAATGTCTGTAGTCGGACAATTCCTGGTATCTTCACTCCGTTCAGGTAACTCTTGATCTCTGGGATTCCGGAGCCGGCAGCTACAGGCTTAAAGACACAAGAGATAGATGTTCAGTAGGGGTTTGGATAAATTGATGGACCAATGCACCGTTTTCTTTCCTTTAGAATAAAACGTTTTGAGTGAGTAACAGAAGGGTTCAATTTGCAGTGGTCTCTTAATTTTAACCCTTCTGTACTAACTCAAAATATTCCTTTTTGGAAAGGAAAGAAAAAGGTGCAGCGTTCTCTTACCTTTTTCAGGTACTGAATATACCCCAAGATAAGCAAAACACCCAAATAACATTGCTTCAGGTGGATTATTATTTTTTGAATAAGAGCAGGTTTTCTTTGCCATAAAAACGCTTGAACGAGCTATATACATTTTTCGGCTCTGCTAATAGGAAAATATGTATGGTTCATTCAAACTATATCCTTAATAAGAAGCAAAAACAGATACTCATTCCCATTGCCTAAATGAATGTTTCTTATTTGGCCCACAACGTCAAATAATGAATTAATTTGGGTAGCCAGGAACCCCATCTAACTGCACTCACAAGAATCTTTGTTCATTATAAGGTCCTCAACCCAGATTGTTGGGACAACAACTTCAGACTGCCTGCAGGGGCACAAGTGGCTGAATAGGTGTTCTGCATTTCATGCATTGTCTGAGTGGACCACTGGTGTGCCCAGTAGCTATGTTGGGTGGGGTTCAGTATGCATGCTTGGGTTCAGTGCATGACTTTATGGCATGTTAAGACATTTAGTATTTGTGTAGAGCAGCTTTACCTCAATGAGAACCAACACACTGGCGATGAAGATGAACGTCATGTTGAAGGCCAGTAGCTCAAGAAGTGACAGAGCCAAGCAGCCGTTTTCACTGCAATCTTCCACAGCTAGAAAACTCTGGTTAAGAAAAAATACTGAATTCCACAAAACCTCACTGCTTTTAACTACTTTCAACTATATTGGTTAGGAAATTCTGACTTCCGTAAAGAACAAACTGTAGGCATGCTATGTAAATACCAGTGTTAGTATAATTTTACTGTTCAATATCCAAACTTGACCAATTTGAGATATTGATATTTTTCAGGGATTACTTAATTTTTCAACCAAAAGATACATTTTCCAACTAAGTTGAATTTCAGCTGCGTGAAGAGGTGTACAAAGAAGTCCACAAAAAGGCCCACCTGATAGAAATGGCATGGTTTCAAGGGTTTAAGATGGTATCAAGTTCAGAAAACACACATTTTGCATTGTTCATACTGGTACAAAATATCAACATTTTAACAAATAAAGTGGTTATTTACAATGGCAATGGGAAAAATCTCAATGTCTAATTCTACATGCAGGATCAAATGTGATGACACTTACCAGGCCTACTGAAGCTCCAATGGCAAACACCAGCATCCACTTCACAGCTTCATACTTTTTGGCTTTCTAATATGTGATAGGAGAACCCATTTTAGAATAGATAAAATCAGCAAAACTGAATGCAATTACTTTCTCCAGAGACTGCAATCAAATTGAAACAAAGGCAGTGTCACCTCTTTTGATAGGGTGGACATTTAAATTAAATGTGAAGTCAGGACACAAAAGAACAGCAATCACTAGGCAATACTACAGTGACATTTTTTATTTCTTAGTATACCTTATTGTTCATTCCCTCCAGAACCTCAACATATGGTTCATTGATGCACCGGTCATAATCCAGGCTCTGATAAAAGGAGGAAACATAAGACGATTCAGTGTACAATTCTTGTAATTCTGCAGTGTTCTTCTCAGATTCAATTCATTTCTATTTGAATGTCAATTTCAGATGCATAAAGCTCTGTGGGTTCAGTTAGTGTTAAAGACTGCAAGTAACTTAACTGCACATTTGCATTTTCTCAAATGATATTGTTATTTTAAAAAAAAAATAATCCTCTCCTATTCTTTAGAGAAAATAATATTTGGTGTAATTTATTTCCTGCAAGAGGTTATTATCCTATGGTCCATGTTCAGGATTCCATTAGAGATACTATTAAATGGGAAATCCTCCCACAGAAACACAAATCTTAAAATAAGCGGAAAGCCTATTACCTGTGATAGTCTGTATAATGAACCCTTTCCCACCACTTTATATGCAGATTTTGGCTTTATATTGTTGTGTAGATAGTCTTCCTTACTAGCTGGCCACTCAGGTAGAAATGTACTCAGCCAGCTAGACCATGAGAAGGCATTGCAGTGTGGGTTTTTGTTGACATGAGTCTTAAAAGATTTATTTGACAAATGTCATGTTGACTGTTAACTTAATACTAACATAACTACAAAAGCAGAAACCCATCACAACATATTATCATATATTTGCACTATTTAACAGTGTATATCACAAGCATGTGTTTTTTGGTTGGCTCAACCCATTCTACTTGTAAGTGGGCAATCAAAAACGTATGTAAACACCTTTTATTCCAAACATGTAAAACAGCTTATATATCTCTTTATTCACATGAAATGCTGACATATTGACTTTAATCAGCTTGAATGGTATTTTCACACCTCATAATCTTTTCTTGGAAGGATCTCATCCTCCTCGTCTTGAGTCTCCCCAAGAATAGTCTAGAAATAAGAAGAATTAAGAATGTAAAAATTACAATTTTGCACAAAGAATAACAATAAATAAATGACTCTGAGGATAGGTGCACTGCAGAACAGCTTTCCAGTAATCATTAGAAAATAGGTAGCACATACTACCCAGTTGCCTATGTCACACAATGAATACACCCAAACAAAAGAGAAAGCTATTAGCTGAGGTTTCTTCCTGAGTCATCATCGTGCATCCCTGCCAAGATCTTGAAGGGAATGCATTGCTCGATATTTAAGCACTCTTTTAACATACACTTCTTCAGACATGAGCCCTTGTCAGAAACTCCAATGCAATTTACAAGGGCTTGTCATGTAATGTTTTTAATGGACTAGCCTGGGTTGTCCAATCATATCATGCAGTACCATTATAGTAGTTGATACAGCATAGTGACAAATGTCCATACTGAACGAGACTACAGAAGAGGGTGGAGATCTCTCCAGTCACATTGAAGTCAGGATAAAGCAGTACTCCTTGGGAATACACCTCCCACAATATTCAGTAAATTAAAGTTTTATGTTAATACTCTCATACCAGTTCTTCTGGTGTGCGGGTCTCTTCATCCCGGCAGCAGCAGTGGCAACACAAGCAATTACGACAGCACGCCATCTTCGTTGTTGCCTCTTTAGCATCACCACCACCATCCCAGAAACAGTCAAGAAACGGAGATTGCCAACTCGGACACACTATACCAAAACGAAAATATCTCGGGGTGGAGCCACTCAGGCGGTGCGTAATAAATAACATACGTCCCTTCCCTTCGCTCATTGTTCGCTCCACCCTCTGCGCCCTGAAAATAATAAAGTAACCACTAAGATGTTTCGCTCTGAGCCACCCCCACCAGGGGCGGGGACAATAAGCAGACCAATGTCTCAGCGTCGATATACTATACACGTTTTGAGTGTGACTTCTCTACTTCTGGACTGTCTCTGATTTCCACTTCACACAATGTCATGTGACGAACAAAGAAGGGTTAACGCAAAACAAATGTTACAATTGCGTGACATTTACGCATACACGCTCGCGTCAGGGATGGGTATTTCGAATATTTTCGATGAGCCGGCATTTGTTATCCCAGTTCGGAAATAAATTACTCGTTTAACACAGTTATAATATAATATAATACATAAACCCGACCAGTATGGATGAGCTCGAGATAGACATATCACTGCGTTAACTTTGCGCATATCGAGCTGTCAGTATTTGGTAAACTGAGAAGGTATTCCCATACTTTCCGAACACATGTTTCAGAAGTTCAGTAGGGGACGTGCTTATGATATAAGAACCGTCCCACGTTTTAATAACTCACAAAGCGTTGACGAACCTGGGGGTAATCTGGAGACTTTGTGGAAGAATTTAGAGAATTGGGTAGGTAGCAATGCATTTGCTGCTGAATATGTTCTTACGTTAGCTAACTGGCTAACCTTTTGCATTGTTACGGTTTGGTTTACTGCGTACGGGAGATAACTGAAACAATTTCTATTTAACAAGCAATGTTGCCTGCTGGAACATATATCTATCACGTTTCGCCAAGAACACCTATTCGTGTTTGCGTGTGAGACAGACCTACAGCAACAGGGGAAACTGCTGTTTTATACTCGTGATTGTTGTTAAAGTCAAAAACCTTAATATAATCTTCCTGCAGCAATATGGTGAATCAAGTGCAGACTGTCGATGACACCTGGCGAAGATGTAGCAAAAGCGACTCGAGTGGGGCGAGCAACAGCGGCGGCGAAAGTTCCAAGGAGAGCTCTCGCTCCTCCACGCCAGTGTTGGACACCGACCGCACGGATAGGCTACGTGATAAGATGCGCCGGCGGATGGAGTCGGGCGAACACTGGTTTTCACTGGAGTTCTTCCCCCCTCGTACTGCCAGCGGAGCCGTCAATCTCATTTCTAGGTCTGTAACCATAGCTTGTTGCCTTGTTCTAGCCAATTACTAAACAAGTACATTTTAAAATGGGTGAGTTGCTAATTACGCATAATTTCTTACACACTGATACCCATTCAGATTTGATCGAATGGGTTCAGGGGGGCCCCTGTTCATAGATGTAACCTGGCATCCAGCAGGGGACCCTGGTTCGGACAAGGAGACCTCCTCCATGATGATCGCCAGCACAGCGGTCAACTACTGTGGCCTGGAGAGCGTACTACACCTAACCTGCTGCAACCAGACCAAAGAGAAGATCACTGGGTACCTGAGCAAAGCCAAACGCCTCGGCCTGAAGAACATCATGGCACTAAGAGGAGGTAGGTTGTCAATGCTTCCAGACACAGATCTAAGTTCAGTTTTCACCTTTTCCCTTTAACTGCAAGGTGTGAAGATGGTGTAAGACTGAACAGAGCAGATACAAAGTTAATAACTGGATTTTATGCTAATACTCCTCAACATTGCATCACCATTGACTGATCAAAGATCATTACCATCCACTTCCAACATGTTTGGCTTTTAAATGTATGGGTCATAGTGAAACACTCATCAATCCCAGAACAACAAGGAGAGCAAGTAAAACAGCTCCCCCTGTTGAATGCGTGTCTGATGTAAATTGGCCATATATAGTAACGGGGAGGAGGGCTCTTGCTTTTTTCAGTTGAGATTAAGCCACGTCTGAATTGAGGAAAAGTTGGCTAGTGCACTCACAATTCAGACCAGATGTTGAAATGGTTTTGGACAAATGTGCAACGACTGTAACCAATTTTTTTAAAGTGATTTGACAACCGATCTAAACAACACTGGTTGTGCTTATGTCCAATTATGAGGTAATACTTTTAACATTAGTTTGGGCAACTTTTCTTTACTACCATGCATTTGGAACACAATGAGTGCACAGTTTCATTTTTTTTAAATGCCTGTCCAACTGATTTATTGTTGTGCTGGCCATATTATTAGGCAGATGTTTTTGAGTGAATTACTAGGCACTCATGTGGTTGTACTGTTGGTGTGCTTACTGTTGCTTGTTTTTGCATTACTCACCTGTATCTTAGGGTCACAACTTTATAGGGCTGCTTGTTGCATCACTCTAGCTATCATTGCTTCATATTGGGGCTTGTTTACAAATAGTGGAGTTTCTCTTGAACCCTTTTTATCCAGGTTTTTCTCATTGAGATCAAATATATTTTTTGAGAATGTCATCGCTAAATAAATATCACATCTTGGCTGCTGAAGAACATGTTTACTGATCTCTTCATAGATCCAATTGGGACTGATTGGGAAGAGGAAGAAGGGGGCTTCAACTATGCCACCGACCTGGTTAAGCACATCCGCTGCGAGTTTGATGACTACTTTGACATCTGTGTTGCGGGTACGTTTAAAGCGAATTCAAACCTTCACATAAAACTCTTAAAAACTAATATTGCTCCATTAAATATTAATGTGCTTTAAGAACGTAAAGCCCATAGGTATTACTAGTGACATCTATGACTGCGCTTGTGAAGGACAGTTCACAAGTGATAATCCATTTGAAATGGTGAGAAATGCAAATCATACTCATGCACTTTAGTACGCATGCACTTTAATTCATGCATTTTATAAGCTACATAATCGATCTGTTGATAATGGGAGGGCAATTAATAATTGAACATTCATTTAAAAAAACTGCAAAGCTAACAATGCTGAAGACACTTCTATTATCCTTAAGCTAAGTTTTATTGTCAAGTGAGCAAGAACAAAGTAAGCCAATGTAACACCTTACCTTAACATAACATCTAACCTGATTTTAAGCCTTATTCAAACCTTAACTCCAAGTACGATAGGCTCAAGCTTTTTTGCAGATGTGAGATCCGACCAAATATTCTCACTTCCTGATTTTCCCTGTTTGGTACTTCGGTCCACACTCAGGTGTACAAACACACACACTCACAGATACTGTGATCACTAAGCCTGTTCATTATACCAGGCTACCCCACTGGCCACCCAGAGGCACAGAGTTATGACGAGGACCTGAAACATCTAAAGGAGAAAGTGGACGCGGGAGCAGACTTCATAATCACTCAGCTTTTTTTTCGGGCTGACACCTTCCTCAAGTTTGTCAGGGACTGCAGGGCCATAGGGATCACCTGCCCCATCCTACCAGGAATCTTCCCTATCCAGGTACTGTGGAACATACGGTTTTCTGCCTGTCAAGGCGTAACGTCCTAGTACACGAACAGAAATGTATTGCAGATTGTGGCCAATCACACCATGATGTGTGTATTTGTCTGTTTTAGTTAGATCTTGCTTTTTTGCAGTGTAGTAGTACAGGAGTTATTTGGAGACATTCTTTGTTTCTTTATATTGGTTTCTCCCCCTCATCTTTTAGGGTTACCAATCTCTTAGGCAGCTGGTCAAGCTGTCCAAGCTTGAGGTGCCTGAGGAAATCATGCGGGTTATTGAGCCCATCAAGGAAAATGACGCAGCTATCCGCAACTACGGCATTGAGCATGCAGTGGGCATGTGCCGTGTGCTGCTGGAGAGCGGCGAGGTGCCGGGCCTCCACTTTTACACTCTGAATCGTGAGGTAGCCACCATGGAAGTACTGCGGCAGCTTGGCCTTTGGATCGAGGACCCCAGGTCTGCCAGAGCCCCACCTGTTGAAATGCATGCATTATGTATCAAAATGGACCTAGAGCGTGCTCTGTGCTAAACTCAGTAGTTCAACTGTCGTGTCTATCATACGCATGTCATCGACATCTACTGCTCTGGAAAAAATGAAGAAACCACTGCTCCTTTTTCTTTCCTTTCCAAAAAAGTTGAATAGGAATGTTTGGAGTGCGGAACAGAAGTGTTAAATTTGCAGTGGTCTCTTAATTTTAACCCTTCTGTTCCTCGCTCAAAACCTTCCTTTCCAACTTTTTTGGAAAGGAATTTTATAGAGAACACCCTTGAACACAACATACACTAGCTACTTCACATAGTTAATAGTCTCACTCACAGATCCACTCAAAACAAACACTTATTCATACAGATGTATAACATGACCAGTACCACTTTGTACTGTCCATACGGTGATTACATTTTGCATTTAGCTAAGGTATTTTGTGGTTGAAGCAGTAACTGCTTGTTCTTTCCTGAGTTTTTATCAAGTCTGTTCAGCTGCAATCCAAGAGGAACGTGCTGTGGGAGATAATTGGTTGGTAGATAAAACCATTTAAGGCAATGTATAAAGCACTGAGAGATTGTCCTGTTATACAACTGAGACCAAGTTGGTTCCATTGGTCTTGCAGATCAACCAAGCAATTGCCTAGAAGTATCTGCGAACAAGATTAATATGGTTTTGAAGATAAATGTCTGTTTGGCTCAATTTAGAATGTAACTGGCTAAGTATTAAAAATACTTAGTCTCTTGTTTCTGGCTTGTCTTGGGTCAAAAGGCGGCCTCTCCCCTGGGCGGTGAGTGCTCACCCCAAACGCAAAGTGGAGGATGTGCGGCCCATCTTCTGGGCCTCCAGACCCAAGAGTTACATCTACCGAACGCAGGACTGGGATGACTTCCCCAACGGCCGATGGTGAGTGAAATGGATGGATTTGAACTCAGACTAGAGATGTCCACCTTAGTGAAAACATGTATTGGCCCATCTTCTCGCAAGACATACAAATAGCTTGTTGGCATGGAGGTGGCATTGAATTATTTTGGATAATTTGAGTTATTTTTTGCCTGACTGTGTAAGAAGAGCCGGCCAAGCAGAGTGAATATCTGTTACTGACTGCCTGACTGTTTACCCCTATTTAAATAGCAGTGTTTAGAGAAGTGAACCTGCACCCTCAGTCAATATGCATTTGGATCCGGATAGACAAAACTTAACTGGCTACAACATTCAGTGGCTACGTTATAGTAAGCATAAAATAAAACTGCAGTATTGCGACTTTCTCCTGGATTTCCGAAGTACGCATCCGTGCATGCTTTTGGGAGGTAATATAGGCTAGATCAAAACCCCTTGGGCAGTTAAAGAGTAGGGGTTTCCATAATTCTCATATTTCATTTGACGAAAATGTCGGTTATCGTCACCTATATCTAAAGTTATTGTCTCAATGTCATTCACGAATGAAAGGAACACAAAATGTTTTTGTGCCATGAAATGAAATAGCTTTGGCAGGGAAATGTTCATCATCAGCCTTGATAGCAGTTGCTCAATTCTTATGACTATTCCATTTAGTAAGTTAATAGATACTAGTTAGCCTATTACTGGATAATACGTTGTTAAAACTGCCAGTGGCAAAACCCATACATTTCATAAATGCTGTTTGTGGGGTAGGTAAACTTAGTAAGAGAAAAGTCAGTTTGACACAATGCTTAATGGTGTCTAGCGACTGCAGGAACATATAATACCATGGTGTAGTGGTTAAAGACGCAGCCTCACATGGGAGACCGGGGTTCGAATCCAGAGAAGGCAACAATGATTATCACTTTAAATAGCGGGCCGGCTGAAATAGGCTTGATTGGTTCCCTTTGGTTTCTCAATCCATCCTCAAAAATGTTTCAAAGGAAACAGGCCTAACTTTTGACACTTCAGAAAAATGATATTTGGTAGAGCCATATGCATTTTGATTGACATTAATATTATTTTGACATTTAAAAAAAATCTGAATAATGTGTGAATTGTCTGTCTGCATTCACAGATAAATGCAATTCTAAAGTCAGCAGTGAAGTTTGTTATTTCTTCGTTGTTGGGATAATGTTATTAAGAAATCGGGCAATTCTCGAATGGAACTGTCACAGTGTGACGTTGTGGGGTTAACGGACCAGGCGCAGGCAGATTTGGCACTCGATGACGTAGTTTATTTAACAAAACAAACACCGAGCACTACAAACAAACTTAAAGAAAGTAAAGGTTTCAAACTCAAAAACGACACTCACCACCGAGACGACACACAGCAACATGGAACAATGACTGACAAATGAGGGGAGCAGAGGAGAAACATTTAAACACATACTAATTATCTAATTAGGACCGGTGCAGTCTGTCACCTCACTGTCACAGGAACACTTAATGGAAAACTGAGTTAAAGCCAACAGTACGTTTTTAAATAAACCTCACATGATTTTACATCAGTGAAAAAACTATTGCAACACCTGTCAATTTAAAGCGAGTGAAACAAATCTTTACCTCATTTGAACAAAATAGGCTGCCAACTTCAAGGAAGTAGAACAGTAACCTAGAGGAAATGTCTGAGCTATTTCATCGTATGTATCAATTGTGCTTGATATTTTTTTACTTGACTTGTACATTTAGGAAAATCTGATATAGTTAGAGATGCAACCACATTTATTTTTGTGGTGGGTGGAATGTTGGACAAGGTTTCTTTATCTCGTTGCCCACCAGTGATTCCTCTAGTGTTGGAACTTCTGCTTGATGTATTATGAAATGTGCCATGTCCGTCACAGTAATAACTCATTAATAGGCATAACATGCTAAATCTGTCTCAGATAAATTGAAAACAGCCTTTAAAAGAAGTCATTGGCCTGTTAACTGATAAGTACAAATAAGATGTAATACTGTTTTTTAAATGTAAATATTTGAAGGAATTTGTCAAGATGGCGGCCTGCCCAGGGCCCAGAATCCCCAAAGATTGCCACGTTCCAAATACTTTTTATATCACGAAAAAGAAAAGAAAACAAAATGATATGTGTTGTTCTGGGTTATTTCAGGGGCAACTCATCCTCTCCGGCTTTTGGCGAACTCAATGATTATTACCTGTTCTACCTGAAGAGTAAGTCGTCCAAAGATGCCCTGCTCAAGATGTGGGGTGAAGAGCTGACTAGTGAGAAGAGTGTATATGAGGTCTTCACTAGCTACATCACGGCCCAGCCCAACCGAGCTGGACACAAGGTGACGCACAAGCCCTTAACCCCACCTCTGTATTCATTATAGTGCAAACTGCATGAACATTTTATTTAACAGGAACTGAGTACCTGGCCGTAACCAATAAGTGTCTCTATGGATATTTTGGCGCGGCTATTCTTTTTCTTTCTTTAGCCAGCATAGTTCAGTGCTTTATAAAGAACCCATATGACAACTGCTAGGTGATGTGTCTGCCATGGAATGACGAGCCGCTTGCACCTGAGACCAACCTGCTGAAGGATGAGCTGGCCAAGGTGAATCGGCGTGGGGTCCTCACCATCAACTCACAGCCCAGCATCAATGGCAAGCCCTCCTCAGACTCCATTGTAGGATGGGGCCCCCCAGGGGGCTATGTCTTCCAGAAGGTACATTTAGGCCTCTTTGGGTTTGTTGTGGGGATTAAAAAGTATTCTAATTATTGAGACCCCTTCGATTTCTACGAATTATTTTGTGTTAAATATTTGTTTAGATGTCTCTAATGCAGGTAACAGGGCAGTGTTCACAAAAAAACTATTATAGACACTAATTAAGAAGTTAAAAACCAATGGAACTGGGATCAATTTGAATAGTAGAAGACACCGGTTAATTTTACCTACACATCCCCAGTCTCCAGTTATTGCATGCCATCTCCATGCATGTTCCGTAGGGTGGCCAGAGAAAAAGCCTTTATTTGAACAATCAACAAATGTAAACACCTGATTTCTGAATTCCATACTTATCGTTTAAAATACACTGTTCTAATATACAAGCCTGTCTGAGTGCCATCATTACGGTTTCGTTTTTTATTTTCTGTAGGGGGATTCACAGTAATTCCTTGAAATACTGATTAAGTCAACTGCTCTGTGTTCATCTGAGTATCGGACGGACCAGATTAGTGACAGCTCTTGTATGACATTCATATATGCACCATATAATGATTTGAACCTAATGCTGTGTCACCTTTTGAAATTCAACAGGCCTATCTGGAATTTTTTACATCAAGTGAAAATGTCACTGCTCTACTCAAAGTTCTGAAGAAATATGAGCCCCGCGTCAACTACCACATTGTCAACGTCCAGGTAGATTTTGGAATCCGTATTATCTTGACACGGTTTGTACATTGATTTTTTTTTTTCTGATTTTCTGTGTTCATTGTTTCTATGTATAGGGTCAGAATACAACAAATGCTCATGACATGCAACCCAACGCTGTGACGTGGGGCATCTTCCCGGGCAGAGAGATTGTCCAACCCACTGTGGTGGATCCAGTCAGCTTTATGTATTGGAAGGTAAGTTAATCTCCGTAACCTACTGGCCCACAGGCCATTACTCTGTGCACTTCAGATTTGGGTGGACTGGACCGGTGTAAGCAATTTGATGAAACCACCTGTCCCAAAAATGTTCTGTGAACATTACTGAGATCTTAGTGGTGTAATGTACTGTATATAACAGTAACAGGTGGAACAGATTTCTTTGAACCAGTCTATTTAGTCCTGGGACAACAACCTTCTGTAAAACCTTTTTAGACAACCCTTTTTAAAGCCATTATCTAATGCAGTACTTAGAAATCATTTACAGCTTACCGTTAAAACATTTTTACCAGAACTGCCAAATATATCTGTGGTGAAACACATGAAACCCTCCCCTACTGAGAACATGAATTAATTGATCTCACCTTCCTTTTTATAGGACGAGGCCTTTGCCCTGTGGATCGAGCAGTGGGCCAAGCTGTATGAAGATGAGTCTCCATCGCGTATGATCATTAAGTACATACATGACAATTACTTCTTAGTCAACCTGGTGGACAACGACTTCCCACTGGACAACTGCTTGTGGCAGGTCATTGATGACATGTTTGAGCTGCTTGATGTCACTCCACTGGAGCAACCCGTTGACCAAGCAGCTGAGCAATTTATCGAGGAAAAATCGGCCAACTAACCTAACTGTGGTGAAAGTCTGACTGAGTTATGGTGCTGCTACAATTAAAACTTTTTACTCAATATTAACACTACCAGCAGAAGTATTCTACTATTGAGTCCAAAATTTGCCTGAACTCATTTAAGCCTAGGGTTTCCATTTGATTAGCAGATTGTGTACAAATTGGCCATCATGCAAAAGAAAAATCATCCATCATGCGAGTTGTTTTTGTCCACATAGGCTCACTGTAGCTAAATTGGCTACTATCTGGATCATGAAAGAATAGAGAATAAAGAATAGTTCGTCATTTTGAGGACCATTATTATTTTTCCCCATAGACGGATTAAGTTGTGGATAGCATACTTATGTAACTGCATTCAGTGTGAAGGAAGTTAGAAGTCACTTAGTGATAAAATGCTTAATAGCTTAGCATAAAGACTGAATATCTAAATGTACAGCTGTCCTCTTAGACATCCATTCTTTGCACTAACTCCAGTTAGAAATATTGCAAATGCTATATGGCATGTTCCATCAAAGTGCATGCATATGCATTTGTTTATTCTATTCTATTAACAAGTTCATCTGGGTCTGGGGAAGTAAATACATTACTTTATTGCCAAAATGTCTAACTAGATGTCCTTGATACAACAATGAATGGCACAGGGAAACATTCTATGCTTTTTAAATCCTTTTAAATTATTTCATGTATTAAGTTATGCATCTACATATTTGAGTGGTATAGCATATGACATTTTATGATGTGTTAAAGAGCATTATTTGTCACCTGTTTTAGTCTTACTTGGTTTGAGTTTTTATCTGTGCACTAATACTCAGGACAACAGCCTTAATGTGGTTGGACAGAGCTTTTGATGCTTCACATGATGGGTGGTAGTAGTTAGCCTGAATATCAATAATTTCATAGAGGGCATGGAATGAATAAAAAGTGACATATGGGTCATTTTGATCTTTTCTATGAAATAATGCATATTTTGGTTACCTGTTCTATTGTGTGCACAATCAGTTTTGTTAAATTACAGTAGCCCTGTTGTCTAGAGTTATACTTTGAACTTTTATGACTATACGACTGCCTAAATTATCACTGGTGTGAAATGAGTTGTGTAGACCCAAAGCATTTTGGAAGACTAAACTCTATTTTAAACAAAACCATTGCGCAATACAGGGATACTTCAATAGGGTTACCAGTATGCATATGTAACGACAGACTTGATGTGTGATTACCATTGTAATCTGCCATATATTGTAATCTGACAATAATTTACCACTGCAGTAACAAGCTGTTGCTATGAGACTGTTTGATGGTGTCACATAAGGCCTTAACTAACAAGCATTAGGGCAGTGATCTCACTGTTTTATTTGTTGGTATTTATTACTGTTATACAACATGATGGTTTGTTAATATCAATTAAAAAAACATGCTCTCTACATTGCAATGTTCAGTTTCAACCAACAGTGTGATTTCCCTGACCGTTTTCCTTGACTACTTTGAAAACAAAGTCCATGGGATGTTAGCACCCTTGGCACAGAGAATCTTGTGACTTCAGAAAAGGATTGGATGATCCTGGTTTCTGGTGGGTGTGAAGTTTGACTATAATTTAGAGTCTGCTGGCTGATAAAATACATAGAATCTGGTAAATGCCTACCTGAGGTCAATAGAACCCTTTTGCCCATGGTAGTACAGGATTAAAAAAAGATTTCACTGTGGTTACTTTGACCCTTTTCAGCCAACACATTTGAGTCAACAAACTTCAAAATAACAGTGTTGATGCCAAAGAGACAGGAAAAGGTCTTATTTGTGCAATAATGCTATTAGTTACAGCATAGGCAGCTCCATTGAGACCTATCCATGTTAAAGTGGTAAAAAAAACGTGTTCCCTATTTCCATCTGATTACCAAGTTGGAGTTGCTATGACTTGAGTCCTGACCAACTGAGTTCTTGATCCCAACCGATTAGTCTACATCAAAATGTAGGATGTCTTCAATTCCAAGCTCTATGTTAGAAGGCATTTTCTCTTGATTTTGTTCTTTAACCATCTCTGGTTGGAATCTGGCAAAACTATTATTAAGAGTGACATTACTAACTGTTCAAGGACAGAAGGGGTTAGGGGTTGGGAAAGGTTTTGCATATAAATACTTGGAGTTTTAGATGGAGAAAGTAAGTCTTTGGTCAGATGTATGGAAATCTTGGCGTTGGTCTGAGTCTTTTCAGTCAGTTGGCCTACTCTAATAAGAGGCCTTCATGCTAGGAAGAGGATGCACATGAAGGTAAAAGCATTGAGCCAGATGCTGAGCTCTGTTTAAAGAACTTCTTGTATATAGTAATCAACCTATGATAGTGGAGAGGGAAACCCTATTAAGTCTGGAATGAGTGTGAACACACTGACAGCTGTCCTCCAGCTACATGACACATTTTTTTCCAGAACTTCGTAGAACCCATTTAGGTTATTTAGGAGTTGCCATTTTGTGAAGGATACCTTGGTTTTTTGATAGATATAGGCCTTGATTTCTTTACCCTACATTATCCAACACATATCAAAGAAGATCATTTTATTTTTACCTTGCGGAACAGGTGTGCCACATGCTCCATGGAGCCTCCCCGGATTTTTGCACGTGTGAAAAAAGACAATTCTGTCAAATGGATCTAGTTTCTCTGCAGCCAGCATTCATATCTCTTGACATGTGCCATGTGTCTTAATTTGTAACGCTATGGAAATGATTATGTAAACCAAGAGAAGTCTGCCTAGCGTTTTATTCTCTGTCTCATAATGTATACAAGCCCTAATAAGTGTGCGATCTACCTACTAGGCTATAGATAACAGAAATCAAACTGTTTTGTATGGCTTTTATAAACTATGTGTGTAGAAAACTGGCCAACATTCTAAATACCCTCAGACAGTTGAACATATCCCTGATGTACCACTCTGACTGTAGGGACACACTAAGTTTGCCCTCTCTTGTCCTGGATATGTCTGGACAGTATTTGCATCTCATATATAGGGAATGTCTTAATTCATTCCAGTGAAGTGTTGTAAGTTGGGGAGTGAATACATTTTAATGTTGGGGTAAACATTTTTGGTCCACCTCAGGGATTTATAATAATTTGTGCCAGGAGGAGGAGCCACAGCAGCATCTGTTTGTTGTCGCCTTCTTCAGATTTGAAACACGTATCTTCACCAGGTCTGAATGTGTTCAGATCATTTCAAACATCTTTACTCCAACACTGGAGTTACTGTAATTAGTTATGAATGGCACACAGCACAGTCAATGCATTCTGCCTTTCAGGTCTGTTGGTACTAAAATATGAACAGTGTTTCTACCATGTCTTGTTTGTTAAACATGCTAGTTTTCCCTCATCAATAATGTTAAAGCAGCTTGTCACATTCAGAGGACATTCAACTGTTCAAGAACAACTAGGACTTTGGCAACATGAGAATGGCGGTTGAACCAAGAACATGCCAATATATTTTGTGTTATGACAGTCTGTACAAAGGTTATGGTATTACGCCACCCAGTGACACATTGGGGTTTTCCCCTGAAAATCAAGAAGCTTGTGATTTGTCAGAAATAAATAGGGTGAGGTATCATTGACCATTGCCCGTGTGAAAGTGACACCACTCTATACAATGGGCATGGTATGTATATATTTATATAAATATATATAGCAAAGGTATATACTAAAAAAATATACTTTAATATTTACAATCATTGTTTTTTGTTAGATGTGCATTTTAAAGAGAACAAGTTGTTTCAATGTCACTATTACTGTGGAGTTGTCGTCTGCACTGCACATGTTGGAATTACTTATCTCTTGTACTTCTTATCTATTTACTGCATGTGGCTACTCCAAACATAACCTCATTCACCTGATTTATTACTTACTGTACCTACTGTAGTGTTGCCATTGGATGACATAGAACACCCACTGAACCCTGAGTTGCCTTCCTGCTGACATTTTGAGACATTCTGATAGACATTTTGCTCTAACACGCATAGTTCTTTGGCATGCAGAATAAGGAATAACATTGGTTATGTTCAAGCACATTTTAGTTTTATTTCTAATTCTTTTCTGAAATGAACAGTGTGAGTGTTTGTGTCAGTCCAGTATAGGTGTTGAACAATCTACTGACTTGCAAATGGAAACTGTCTCTGAGCCTTATGTGTGGCTTGATCTGATAAGACAAGCTAGATACGGAAATGTCGGGGCTGAGTCTGAATTTGTTCATTCGAGTTCTATAAAGGCCTATTTAAAGGCCTATTTAACTGTTTCTTTGCAATAGCCATGGAAGGTTCAGAGAAACAATTTGAAAATGTATTTTCATCACTTTGATTTGGCACATGGCAAATTATGTTTTCATCTATTCATTCCGACATTAGTGGTTTTTACATTTTTATTTATTGCACTTACAAGCAACTATGAAAATATTGAAAAGCATATTGTAAAAAACATATCAAAACATACTTCATATACGTTATTTAACATTCAAAGTCTTTACAGTGAATTTGTACTTGCATTTCCTGCACAAATTACAATGCACAAATTACTCTGTCATGTTAGAAAAATGAACTGTGGCCAGCATACAATATAACAAAAGCATTAAAAACATACCAGCAATAAAAAGTCATTTAAATTGTTTAATAATGTACCTCATATTATTACCAGTACCTCACATTATATCCCTGAGTAACCTGCATTCTGTTTAAGTATAGAGGATGACCAGGTATTTTGGGATTAAATGAGATATCTTACCAAAACTGTTCTCTCAATTCTGAGATGAATTAGACTCCAGTACTTAGGTGGATTATAGAGATGTATAGCTTTCAATAAAAAATATAAAATACATGACCTGGCTGTGTATATAAATAGCATATTCTAAATGTCATATTATCTGGCAACTCACAGTTTGTAAATTTTCTGTGCAAATGCAAACAGACTGATCACAGTTAAATTGCACAACAAACTGGCAGAGTTAACCATAAAGGGGATGGGATGGTAAAGTCACGCGTTACTTGTGAATAAAATATAAATAATTAAACAATCCTGAAATCTGGCCACGCATTTCAAATAATTTCTTTGGCCCTCATTCATGGTGATTGACGTATTTCACAAGGAACCATCTAAAGGTTTTTCTAGGCGTGTACTCTATGCTTGCTCAAGTGCATATAACTATAAGAGGTTAGGAAGGGTATCACTCTTTCTGTCTCAAGGCTGCTGCTGGTACTGGCTCTCTGTTGCAGTGTAGAAATCTTCCAGGACACTCTGCAGGTACTCGAAGGTGGGCCTATCCTCGGGCTTGTTCTTCCAGCATTCCAACATGATGTCATAGAGCTCCTGTGGACAACTATCTGTGCGCTGCATGCGGTAGCCTCTCTCCAGGGAGCGGATCACTTCTGGGTTCGTCATACCTAGACAATAGAGCCCACACAAAAACACATCATTCTGAGGGGGGGTGAGCCTGATGGTGCCTGTGAATTACATGTTAGATTTGGATAGCTGTGCTAGCATCACTTAGGGTTGATCACTTGTGTGCTTGCCACCAGGATAGTGTACAGTTGTGTTAGAGTCTTGAAAATGGCTCAGGCAAAATCATCCATAAACATTATTATTTTTATCATCTTGGATATATCCAAGTACATGCAAATAAAAATGTGGGAAAAAAACAGCTATCCACTTTCATACCAGTTCCTTTATGTTTACTTGAATTTGCCTAGTAAGCTACGAATTGACACAAACGTCAACCAAGCCTGGATGGTGACCACTTCTGACTGAAAGGACAAGCCATTTATTCCCTGAGCTGACAGTATATAACAGCACAACATTGCATTCTATTTTCCAGGTAAATAACTAGCTTGGTAAAAACCACTTTTTTCTTGTACCAAAACACAGCCATATTATTGGAGCCAAAACGTATGATCCCTACACAAAACTGGGGCATTTGCATAAAGTTAGGAAAAGTGGAAGTGCCTATCGCTTCTCAAGCATGCTCACATTGCCAACAGGTCCCCCTACACACTTTGAAGGTAGGGGAACCCCCATTGCCTGTGTTCCAATACTTGCAATTCTTCTCGCCCATCTGCCAAGGGGCCCAGCAGGGAGCAGTGCAATGTCTAAACACATTCTGATATTTGGAGTGTTAGTAGTAGAATTTGGTTGTACTGCCTTGTTGCACTCTAGCAACTCTTAATGGTGGCTTGGGAGCCTGTGAGCTAAGAATAAGAACAAGATAAGTACCAGAATGGCATTGGATGTGCTTCGGAAGACACATATCTTGACATTGACTGTCGTGTGTTTGCTGAGAGATGCTGCAATTAACCAGGGCCGTCAAACTGAATTTCACGAAATTGTGGTGAAAAATGAGGCAAGGTTAAAAATAGGGCTCCAGTGTTCAGAAGCATTCAGAAACAGTTAAGAGGAAAAGAAACAGTTAAGAGGCACATTTTCCCTGTCACCATGCTCATATCATGAAACAGTACGGCTATGATGTTTCATCAATTTTAACTGTGGCATGGTTAAACTTTCTATCATTAAATTCATTATTCCAAACTGCTGTAATGATGCAATGTTTGATTTCTGTGTCCAACATATGACAGTTGACTGCAATTACACTTTTACTGCAAAATCAAAATGGCAATCTTTTTGTTGTGTAGGACTAGAAAGGTGTTTTGTCTACATTGCAATGTTCAGTTTCAACCAACATTGCGATTTGGTTGTGATCATTCATGTTCTGACCTGGATATGGTGTACGTCCATAACTGATGATCTCGGTCAGGAGAATGCCAAAAGACCAAACATCTGATTTGATGGTGAAGGACCCATAGTTGATTGCCTCCGGTGCTGTCCACTTGATTGGGAACTTTGCTCCTTTTAGGGCACAAAAGTATGATTTCTTATTGTACATCTGCTCCACTCTGCTTCACTGATACATGCACAAAAAGTACTGGATGGTTTGGTTTACACAATTTCAGGGTTGCAGATAGTAGTTGGGTTGATTTTTGTAAAATGAGCAATGTTGGATTGTTGATACAGGTAGTTTTGGTAATCTTTAACAAGGGTGCCAATATGGATGCCGGTGTACAGTATAAGGGCTGTCTAATGATCAATATATATGGTAGAATTCGTGTATTTTGATTTTAAATATTGACCCAGCACCATCACAATTGTTGAACTGAACCACATCTCATACTTTTTCAAATGTATGTTTTTTCAACATGTTATAGAACATGTCTCAATTTATTTCATTATTCAAATCTGATCATTCAATCCCACACCTATCAGTCTGACACAGTAATAATCTTCACTTCACGGTTTCAACCCAAATTCTTATTCCAAACCATAACAGATCTGAAAGCCATCTTGGTCTTCTACGGCAGTTCTAAAATGTGTTATTTTAATGCCATTGTTTGGCATGGTAGGCATCTTACCTTCCCTAGCTGTGTACTCATTGTCCTCAATGATTCGAGCGAGGCCAAAATCAGCGATCTTGCACACCAGAGCTTTTGAGACCAGGATGTTTGCAGCCCGTAGATCTCGGTGAATATAGTTCCTCTGCTCAATGAAAGCCATTCCTTCTGCAATCTTCAAAATAAGACATATTTAGATGTCAGAAGACAACTGAAATATGGGGATTTTGGTCTCTTCTTCCCCATGCTTGTCAACGAGTGAAAATGCAGGTAAAACTTGTGAAAAAAACCCAAATGTAGAGCAGAGCCTCGGGCTCTGTTGTGAAAATTATGCATCCCAATATTTAATTGAAAATAGTACAACAACCACATTTCTCAGTTTTGAAAATGAGAAATGTTATTGTTTTGGGAAAAATACATGTTGCCAGTAACACGTTTCAAATTAGTTGGAACAGGGGCATTTTTACCACTGTGTTTCATCACTTGAGGAGACCACTTGCTGTAGTTTTGAAAGTGAAATGTATTCCTATTCTTGCTATTCAACAGTTCAGGGTCTCCTTTGTTGTATTTTTCATTTGATAATGCACCAAATGTTTTCAGTGGGTTACAGGTCAGGACTGCAGGTAGGCTGGTTTAGTATCTGCACCATTTCACAACAGAGCCATGCTGTTGTAATAAGTGCAGAATGTTGTTTGGCATTGTCTTTCTGGAATAAGCAAGGCCTTCCCTGAAAAAGATGGATGGCAGCATATGTTGCTTCAATAGGAAGAGGTAGGGGATCTGGCTACATGGGGCCAGGACAATAAACTCTCTTTCAACACCTGCAAGACTAAGGAGATGATTGTGGACTTCAGATAGTGGCAGAGGTGAGTACCCCCCATACATCTAGATGGAGCTAAACTGGAGTCTCTATATTCAAGTTCCTCGGTGTGTTCATCAAAGATTGCCTCACCTGGTCCAGGCAAGAAGACTCTGCAGTAAAAACTGCCCAAAAGCACCTATACTTCCTGAATAAATGTTGCATGTCTGAAAAAACTATTTATTATTTGTTTCATATTGCCCATATACACCTTTTCAATACTCTTTGAGATTGCGGCTAGTTTACATATCTATCTATATGTGTTTCTATTTTTTTCTGCTTAATGCTACAGCTTGGATCCATAGATGTCATGCCAAGAATTTCACTGCTCAGAATGACACTATGTAATTTTGTGCATTTGACAATAAAAATACTTTGAAGCTTTGAAAACCTGTATATATTGTTCAGCATTAATGGTGCCTTCACAGATGTGCAAGTCACCCAGGCCATGTGCACTAATGCACCTCCATACCATAATGGAAGCTGGCTTTTGAACTGTGTGCTGATAACAAGCAGGATGGTCTCTCTTCTCTTTAGTCCGAAGGACTTGGCATCCATGATTCACAAAAAAAACCAATATTTAGATTTTTTTAGACCCACAGGACAGTTTTCCACTTTGCCTCAGTTCATCTTAAATGAGCCCAGGCCCAGAGTAGGCAGCAGCGTTTCTGGATCTTGTTTATATGTGGTTTGTTCTTTGCATGGTAGAGTTATAACTTGCATTTGTGGATGCAGCGACATACTGTGTACATAGTCAATGGTTCTTGGATATCTTTTTGTCTCTATCTTTCTCCAATGTTACTAATATTTAGCTTGTCTGTCTTCCTAATTCCCTGATGTCATTTCACTCTAAAAACTACACAGAACAAATGGCAGACACATACACTCACGAAAAGCATAGCTTTATAAGTTCTGCTTTTTCTCTAAGTTCCTCAATCACTGTCATTTGTTGCAACAGGTGTAAAAAAAATATGAACAGGTTTTTAACAGAGATATACACAGTTGACAGAAACGTCTTTACGTTTTATATCCAGGCCGTCTAAAACAAAATCTCAACAATCATAGCAAAAAATATCCTTAAAATATTGCAAGAATTAGCATAAAGCATTTGGCATTGAGAGTTTGGTTTACAAACACAGTCTGCCACAACCCTTCTTCTGCCAAGCTACAATGGAATTTGAATATTGAAATACTGCCCACAACAGGAAAAACCTTTGATACAGAACAAAGGCAGGATCGTCATTTAACAGCACTGTATCCAAATGAGTGGCTTTGAGATGGTATGATAGATACATGGGCATAACAAGACCAAAGTATAAGTCACATTCCCTTTGGCCATCCACAAAAGGTGTTGCCAAGGTAACCTAGTGGTCTAAAGTGTTGGGGGTACTAATTGCTGAAAATAAGAATGTGTTCTTAGTCATACTTACCTAAAGTAACGTTGTTTTACTTTGACAGACAGTAGCTGAATCTTACCTGTGCAGAGAAATCAATGAGTTTGGGGAGCTGAACACGGTTTCCTTCATCGCTCTTCAAGAAGTCCAGCAAACTGCCTAAATACATGTACAAACACAAAACAAATGAAAGTCCATAACATAAATGCAATGACGAGAAATGTACTGTATGGTAACTTGAATGCATACAAAATCTCAAACTGTAGTCTACACACCTTTTTCCATAAACTCTGTGATTATGTAAATAGGTTCTTCTTTGGTAACCACAGCGTTGAGACGGACCAGCTTATCGTGCTGCAGAGCCTTCATCAGGTTAGCCTCAGCCAAGAAGGCCTCTACAGACATGGTGCCAGGCTTCATAGTCTTCACAGCCACCTTGGTGTGCTTGTTGTAGGTAGCTAAATCAAAAGACACACAGACAACCACGTTACCCCTGCTCAGTCACTGCTCCACAAAGCAAGATGTTTCCAGAATACATATGAAATGATACTGATTGGTCTAAATACACCCTTCTTACAAAGTCAGAGTGATTGAGTTACAACTATGTGACATGTAGCTTACCCATCCAGACCTCTCCGAACTGTCCAGCTCCAAGCTTCCTGTCCAGTTTCAGGGACTCCCGGGGGATTTCCCAGGCATCTTTCTCCCAAGGCTTCTGGGGCTTGGGATTGATGCAAGGAATGGTCAAGGCCTGGCACAGACCGTCTCCCTGCTCTGTATGATGTAAAAATGTGACATGTTATTTCAAATTTAACAATGGGCAGTTTTGAATAAGAGATGTAGTCTGGGACTTTGGCGATGAACACAATTGTTGTTTTAACCTACAATTTTTGCCTTGATGTGTAAAATTTGCATAATCTATATAATTTCCTCCCCAATAAATAAGCATTGGTACATATTATCAGACAGGTTTACTATTTAGCTGGTAGCTTAACTAGATAACACATTGGGCTAATACATCACAAACTACAAACTCAAAATATGATCATGTTGCTAGTTAGACTTTGACCCAAAGTCTTTCCAGTGACAACAACTCAATGTGACAACGGTCCTAAGAGCCACCTTTAACAATGTTACAATTAGCCTTGTCAATAAAAAATACTTTATTGACGGGAATAAGGTTAGTATTCCAAAATACTTATCTTCCGCTTTTTACCTTGGCCATCGATCACTATCAGTTGTGTATTTCCCAGTGACTGCATTAACTATCCAATCAAAGACAAATTTTTGACCAATGGTTTTTTCCCCCATATGTACAGCATGCTTAAACATAATCTATATTTGTCAAAATGTTAACTTCAAAAAGGTTGCAGCAACCTCGATGCTACAGGTTATAACTGCATGCTTTATGCTTTCGGATGTACTGCAATCTCTTCTGCTTTTTTTTTCTACAAGAATGGTTTCTTCGCTGCAAAACACAATTTAAAATAAAACATCTTCACTATCAAAGCATGTACTTTGTTGCCAGATGACTCAGTCTAATGCTAAATAACCACTTCCATAGATATCCTTCCTGTTCTTTCAAGGAAGTGAACTTTAAATTTGCTCTCACTTTGTGAAAGTCTGCTGAATTACATAAACAGTTCATTCAAATCTTAATTTACTAGCAGGTCAATCAGTTCACAAAAGCTGTAAAAATACATTTTTGGATACAAAATATTAGTGATTAAAATTTCACAGTGATTCCCTACACTGTCCAATGATTGTTTCCACTTTAACAAAAATGTAACAGTAGCAACCAATTTGAAATAATGCACCTTTGTAAGTACCGAAATCATTTCTGGTGAGTAATTGTTGTGAAACACAATCATCCCACTATTACTGCAGATATATAACTGACATTGTCTTTTATTACAATGCAAAAGTTGGACACAATGGCTCTAA
Organism: Esox niger; assembly: GCA_016801105.1. Lineage (NCBI taxonomy): Eukaryota > Metazoa > Chordata > Actinopteri > Esociformes > Esocidae > Esox > Esox niger. The sequence goes on from JACXGJ010000182.1 coordinate 57,831, forward strand.
ATATATTGTTCATCAGATAATTGTTTTTGGTCTTTCTCTGCATTTCTTAAAATGTCTTTATAACATTTCTTCCAGCCACCTCGCAAGATATCTATGACCTTTTAGCAACACAAGACAAGACTGTTACTTTGTGTCGGGTTCATGTTTATTTCTGTTTATTCAAATATTATTTACTCTTTTGTATGAGCCAATTAACACTTCAGCTTGAGTCATAATATCATCTTTACTTTCATTATGTAATTCATCTTTACTTTCATTATGTAAAATGATTATTACCAAGGTTGCAGGGTCCCAGATCCCCCTGGCTCTCATCTGGATCATAAGTTCCAGGTCTCAGATTTACTATTTAGCTGGTAGCTTAACTAGATAACACATTGGGCTAATACATCACAAACTACAAAATCTACAAAGTTCCAGGTCTCAGATCCGATGGGACACAGCCCAAATTAAACCATGGACATAACTGATTTTTGTATGAACACTGCCACAATAGGCCACCATTTTACGGCAGTTATCTGAGATGTATTGCTGTGTATTTTAGTGATGCATGCGGTTGTCACTCACTCTTATAGTGGCCGACCAGTTCCTGCAATGTGGTGAAGGTGATACGTGGGGAGATGTAGAAGCCACCGTTGTCCAGTGTACGGATCTTGTAATGCTTGACTGTGTCTCCTGATTGGGAATCACCGTCCCTTACGGATAAGGAGTAGCTGCCTGTAGCAGGAAAAATAGCGGGTTACCTTTGTAATTGTGTTACTGTTTCTGTGTTTGTTCACAAGGTTTTTTATGTGCTCACCCTTGGTTGTCTCACTGTCACGGATCATGAACGATCCTAATTTGTTTCCAGATGCCAGAAGCTGCCTTTCTGCATCTTTCCTGCTCACTCCTTTAAAGAACCACCTGGATGTGAGTACAATAAGAACAGTCTGATTCCTTTAAGAACTCCACACAAATTATTAACGCAGGTGAATTCAGACAAGTGACTATAGTCTCTTGCCGTGTCGTCAGCGCTAATTTGTAAATCTCTATGGACAATTAGGTCAGTGGTCTCTTCATCTTGGGAAAGGTTGGTCCACTCCAACAACTAATTCCATGGATTCCCACTCCCAGAGTCGTAAAATGTATACATTTTCTTAGGTTGCTAATCTTCATTGTTCACCCCTGCAAAAATGTCCCTAACAGGCTGCTATGTGATTAATGCACCTGCTGATTCAAACATATCTGTATGGTTTTGCAGTGTAATTTGATATTTTTTTCCGTGTAGATAGTGTTAATGTGTACAGTGGATATAAAAAGTCTACACACCCTTGTGAGAATGCCAGGTTTTTGTGATGAGACAAAGATAAATCATGCCAGAACCTTTTCCACTTTTAATGTGAATATCAAACTGAAATCATCAAGGGGGAAAAATGAAAAATAAAAACCTTACAATAACCTGGTTGCATAAGTGTGCACACCCTCTTATAACTGGGGATGTGGCTGTGTTCAGAATTAACCGATCACATTCAAACTCATGTTAAATAAAAGTCATTACACACCTGCCAGCATTTAAAGTGACTCTTATTAATCAGAAATAAAGGTCAGCTGTTCTAGTAGGAGTTTCCTAACATTTTCTCAGTTGCATCTCAGAGCAAAAGCCATTGTCCACAGAGAGCTTCCAAAGCATCAGAGGGATCTCATTATTGAAAGAGATCAGTCAGGAGACGGGTACTAAATAATTTCCAAAGCATTAGATATACTATGGAACACCGTGAAGACAGAAATATGGCACAACAGCGACATTGCCAAGATCTGGACGTGCCTCCAAAATGTATGAAACTGTTCAGGGAGGCTTCCAAGAAGCGTACAGCAACATTAAAGGAGCTGCAGGAATTTCTGGCAAGTACTGACTGTGTGCTACATGTGACAACAATCTCCCGTATTCTTCATATGAATGGGCTATGGGGCAGGGTGACAAGACGGAAACCTTTTTTTATAAAGAAAAACATCCAAACCTGGCTAAAGTTTGCAAAAACAAACATCAAATCTTCCAAAAGCACATAAGAAAATGTGTTATGGTCTGATGAAACCAAGGTGGAACTTTTTGGCAATAATTCTAATAGGAATGTTTGGCGCAAAAACCACACTGCACATCAACCAAAGAACACCATATCCACAGTGAAGCATGCTGGTGGCGGGATCACGCTTTGGGACTGTTTTTCTTCAGTTGGAACCAGGGCCTTAGTCAGGGTGGAGGGAGGGAATTAGGAACAATAAGGAATTATGAACAGTTACAAATAACAGGCATAAAACCTTCAGGTGTCCGTTAGAAAGCTGAAGATGAAGTTCACCTTTGAGCATGACAATGACCCAAAGCACACATCCAAATCCACAAAAGCATGGCTTCACCAGAAGAAGATGAACATTTTGGAATGAACCAGCCAGAGGGCTGTGAACTGCTGATGTCCTCGCAATCTGACAGATTTGGAGCGCTTATGCAAAGTGTGGGCAGATATTACTGTGTTAAAATGTGCCATCCTAATAGACTCCTACCCAAAAAGAATGTGTACTTTAATAAAATCAAATGGGGCTTCAACAAAGTATTAGTTTAAATGTGTGCACACTTATGCAACCAGGTTATAGTTAGTTTAATTTTAACAGGGGCGTGTAGACTTTATATCCACTGTAATGCTTGTTTTTGAAAACTATTGATAAGGAACTAGGTTTTAAATCTACTTAATAGGGGGGATCACTGGAGAATAATATGGGAGTGGTTACTGGGGTCAAATAAATGTATTAAGGAAGCCACACCCAACAATCGACTTATGCACATTAGCAATGTAAGTGTAAATACATATTAGTGAAAATAATGTAGTGAAATGAGTCTATCTGAATTTGCCCCACACAGTGTAAAAATAAGCAACGTACTCTTCGGTTTCAAGGCTGTCAATGGCTACATAGTTACTAGGGATGTAGCCTTCCTGGCCTGTGATTACATGTTGTGCTCTCCACCATTCTCCAGACCTGCACAAAGAGAGATAGAGTTAGGTGCTGGCATGGGTACTGTATTGTATAGAGTGCTCTATATGGGTATTGATCGGTCGAGTTTGTGTGTACAGGTCCTAGGCACATACTCACTCTTGTAAGATTTTTAGCTTGTCTCCCTTCTTGAAGCCCAGGTCTCCATCATTTATACCCTCATAATCGTAGAGTGCAATGGCAATAGTTTCAGAACCTAGAGGGAGCAGAGAATACACAGTAAGTGTGTGTGTGTGTGTGTGTGTGTGTGTGTGCGTGTCTACATGTGTGTGCATGCATGCATAGAACTATGATAAAGACAGTCTTTGTTTTTATTTCTCTACTCACTTTTCTTTTTGGGGGGGGGGTCTTGTGTTTGTGGGTGCAAGACATTTAATGTGTCCTAACTGACTTTGTATACTATTCATTTCCTGTACAATATACTTTGGTGTGACCAAGATAGCACTATAATAGAAACTACAGCACAAATTCAACTAAGCAGAGTTCTGCATTTTACTCACCACCAGAGGCAACAGAAGGGTCAATGGAGATGGTTTTATGCTGTATAGAAAGAAGGAGATATTTGAGGATAACCAGAGGACATTTGTAACATCTAGTAGAAAGAGGGCGATGAATGAACAATGACAGTTGAAGTAAGAGATTTTAAAAAAGGAAAAACTGAAATAGTCAAAGGACATTTCAATCCAATTATTTAAAGTATGTTCAGTGTTTCTCAATAGTGTACAAGCATTTCCTGGAACAATGTTGCCAATTTCTTGTGCAAAGATGCAGAACTTCGTGGCATTTAGCAAATACTCTAGAAAAAAAAGAGGTTACCTTTCACAAATACACACAAAAAACCAACTTAATGCAATGAAATTGAAAAAAATAAATGCAAAAATAAATGCAAAAGGGTTTTCTAATTATCACAAAGCCTTTTAAAATGATAAATTTGGATTAGCAAACACAACATGCCATTGGGCTTCTGTACATGTACGTAGATATTCCATTGAAAATCAGTTGTTTCCAGTTACAATAGATATTTACAACATTAACAGTGTCTACCCTGTATTTCTGATCAAAACTGATGTTATTTTAATAGAAGAGGAAATAGTGCTTTTCTTTAAAAAACCTTTGACCCCAAACTTCTGAACGGTAGTATATACTTCCCTAACTTGTGTCATTATATTGTGTCTCAGTGCCTCATGCTAGCCAGTTACTGGCTCTGATTATTGCCTTGTATTACTTGTTTGCTGTTCCTTGGTCTTTTTATACTGTTACATATATTTACACCCGGAGCTTGGGTTGTTGTTCTTCAGACTTTACTCTCTTTAAACCATTTTATTTCCTTGCACACGCATCCTGATAACCTTGATTTCTGAGACAAAATGCTTGTTTGTGACAGAGACACATTTTCTGTGCATATTTGTGGCTCTACTTTCTCTTTCTGGATAGCCATGCTTACAGTTACATTACAGTTAACTAACAGGAAGTAATGACCACCCAGCCACCAAAGGAAATGAATGATCAGTCAGCTATTCTTGGTAACAGTGGAGAGTCTTTCAGTTATGCAAATCAACAGCTGGTATTCTGTCTGTAATTAGGGTTGGGTATTATTTCAATGTAATCGATTCCGATGCCAATTCCACTTATCGAATCCGGTTCTTATCGAATCTTGGTTCCGATTCCAATATTGTTCGGAAAGAATAAACAAAACATTTATTCTTTGTACATTAAGGACTTAATAAGTCCTGTCAACTTCATATAAAAAGTTCTTATAAGGAATGGTCAACAAAAATAATTACAAACCAACACTATAAACATTATTTATAAATATTCTATAAATGATAGAAAAATTTAACAAAACAGTTATGTTATTATGAAAGCAGCATCAATGTCAAAAAAGTTGATGCCTGCAACGCAAAGTCAACAATTCTTTTGATGAAAAATACTGCTTGGTGACATTCATCCTCCTTGCTCATCTTGTTCATGGCTAATGGAACATTTGTTTTCTGTACTAGAGCAGGGTCTCTTGGGATTACCCCGAGGTGGAGGGATACGAGTTTGAGGTATCTAAGAAAAAGATTTATTAGAAAAATGTGTAGTAGTCATCATTGATTTACCTTCAATATGAAAGGCAAATGTCAGCCCACTCCACAGTTTTTTTACCTGAGAGACGCTGCTATTGGTCGCTATTGTGGCTGGTACACCGCAACACATCGAACACGGAACATTATTTTAGGTTCATGCCGTTTTGAAGTAAACGCCTCATCATATTTGACGTGTTCCCTCCCTTGCTGCATGTGTTGCATTTTACAGTGTCCTTGTATTTTTGTGTGAAGCAAAGCCACACTTGCGACCGTTTGACATGGTTCAGAATCTAAACAGAAGTGTTGCTTCGCACATACTTGTATTGACTGTAAACGGTTGATATAGCTAATTCGGGAGCAAGCGCGTGCCGACTGAAATATGCTGAAATGAGGAACCGAAGTAAGGATTCGAAATGTACGTGTCCAGCTTGTAACCGGCTCCAGCTTGGAACCGGTTCTCGATGACCAACCCAAACTAAAATGGAGTGGCCAGTACAGTTCAAAAGTTAAAAGTTATAAAGGTTAATATTTCATTTGCAATAACAAATTATGGTAGTGAAATGTTTGGTTTTCCTACTCCCGACAGTGCAATAAAAAATTTAAAAACAGTTATTATAATATAAAAATATGAAGTTACAACTGTACAACTGTTAGTTAGCCATCAACAGTAATCTCTTTCTAATGTCACAGGTAGTGTAGCGAACCTTTTAAACTTGTTGTTGGTTTGGATGTTAGCTCGCATAGGGAACTAGTTTTGAGAACCGTGGAGTTTCAACTAATTGGTTTGACAATACAGAAGTAAACAGACACCACATCTCTGTTCACGAATCATAGGCAACAATACCCACTGTTTAAATAGCGTAGTGATTAAAGACATTCTTTCACATAGGAAACCGTGGATCCAATCCAGGCAAGGAAACAATGTTCATCCCTTCTAATCATGGTCCATCATAACTAGGCTTGCCTGGTTCCTTTTCTTGTTATTTAATTAATCGGATAATGATTATAATTAAAATACCTACAATCCTGAAAAGACCCATCTTCACCATAAAAGAAATTGCTAAACATTTTTAATATGCTGAAGCTGTGATAAACCTGCTGGAAGAGGAACCACATAGTATTTTGCCCCGAAGAAGTGAGGAAGATGATTTGATCACTGTGGAAAATTTCAGAAGATGACTAAATCTTGGGGTCACCATTAGATCTCTCCATGCCAGTGTGAGATAAATATGAATGTATGCTTTGTTACAAGTTAAATATGTTTAGATATTGAAGAAAAACAGAACACTGTTTGGTATTCGCTCTCAGGAAATCATGTTTACAGAAAGACATGTTTTGTCAAAGCCTGTGATTGTAATTAAATAATTTGTGACAGAAATCTAAAGTCAGAACGCTTTAAGGGAGGTGATACCGAGATCAAAATACTTTCTAACACAATAACAGTCTTATTTATGTATGAAAATAGAGACATAAAGACACTAACACAAGATCAGTGTCAGTCTGTCTGCCGTACAGTTCAGAAACACCTCCTTTTGTATGGGCAAGAAGGTGTGCCAACATCTCACAGAATAACTGACCTTTGAGCATCCCATATGTATCTGATGTCAATCAGCCTAGTCTTGTTCCATTGATTAGTTTAGCTCTGAATTAGCACATCTTGCACATTCTTAATGTGTAAATACATGGACTCAGTAATTTACATTCAAAACACTGTATAGCTAGCAAATTCTCAATCTCCTATACAATAGTATAATGAATCAACACATCAGCTCAGAAACTTTCCACAATAGCTTATATTACTCTGTTGTGGAATTATGGGTAGCCTTGCCTACCATATATTTACCAGTGAACCGACGTTTTGACTGTGAGAATAGTGTAACACAAAAGAGACAACATTTGCTTTAATAAATAATTGCATTCTCTCCCTTGGCTGGACCGGCAATATTCTTAATATTTAAAACATTGTGTATTAACTGCTAATATTCTAATACCAACAAGCTATTTGGACATCTTGCCAGAAAAAACATTTAACTCTTATCAAAAATGAAATGTCAGTGGCTGGAGTTTGCTAAATGTTATTGGACATTTTATAGGACTTGGGTTATTTTGCCGATGAGGATAAAAAGGTGGATTTAATATAAAATGAGGGCTTTTTCTTCAAATCCAAATTTTATACAGCTATTGTGAAGGATCTTTGTTGAAATGTAAATATGTCATGCACCTTTGCTTCCAAAGGACCTGGGAACCTTGTTAGGTTACATGGCAATTGTGATTCATCTGCAATTCAAACCCTTAGTTATAAACCCATATTTATACAGTACTCTCTGAAACATAGCTTTTGCAAAAAAAATGCTGGACTGGCCAGAATGTACACCGAGTTGATGGAGAGGGTAAAGGAGGTGGACTTTATATTTTTCTGTCTATCTCTCTGTTCAAGTCTGTTGACAAGTCTGTCAATTTGAAGTTCTGACATAAATCTTCAGTTAGGGAATTACTGCAATACCTGTTTCGGGTATATTTTGACCAGATTCTGCCAAAACAGTTGTACTCAATGAACTGACTGACTTAATATCATCCTTAACAACATCAGAGGTTATAATCCTGTGAGATTTTCTATTTCATTCCATCACTTAAAGGAACTTCAGAACTTAAATGAAAAAATATTTAACAAAGTGAGCTGAACCTGAAATAAAATTCTTAATACAAATGCAGTGCAACATGGTCATGATCACGGCACCACCCCAGCCTAGTTTAGGGTTAACCCTAACCCAACAGAAGTTTACTCACAGCCTTGTTCCCAGTTGTGGGATCTTTGACGTAATGTGCAGAGTTCTGAGTGCGGTTCTGAAAGTCCTCATTGACCACACCTTTGCTGATGGGATCCTGCTGCTCCTTGGACCCCACACAGCCCATGGTGAAAGAACCTAGGAATTTAGATATAAATAATGTCACTACATTCTGACAATGGCAACGAAGGATGGAGAGTGGAAAAATAATACATGAGTGAACTGAGTCAATGAATAATGAAAGGTTTGCTGTAAACTCTGCGTGACAATTTTCTGTAGTGCTTCCCATTCAGGCTTAGAGTGTTTGCACAACATTTGTCATGAATGGAGCCATGTTAATGGGATGTTTGTGTCAAGATAACTAACAAGATCATTAGGACCTCATTTGGCGAGTGCCTTGTGTAACCTGTTGGTATTCAGCAATTTTATTACAAGTAAATTGTAAAATAGCTTATCATTGTTAGTTGAGAGAGTGTTTGTGGCTAATTACCCACATAAAAGTATTTTATATTGACATATATTTAAAAAACATACATTTTAATATGTGTCTATATATTTTTTAACAAATACAAATTAATGTATTATATGAATGACTAATCCGAAAAAGGTGCTATATGTTGTTTGACATTGACTAAAGTCAAAACTGTATTTACTAAAGATTAATCATTATATTGTGACACAATGGCAGTTGTATGATACTGTGAAAAAAGGTCCTTACTAAAATAAGATGACTGACTCTAACCAGTTGTTTCTTTACTTGCATTTACAATGTATTTAATAGAAATTATAGTAAATACAGTGGAAATAAAAAGTACACACATCCCTGTTACAATGCCAGGTTTTTGTGATGTTAAAGAATAAGACAAAGATAAATCATGTCAGAACATTTTCCAGTTTTAATGTGACCTAAAATGAGTGAACAACTCATTGAAAAACAAACTGAAATCTAGAGGGGAAAAGGAAACATGAAAACCTTACAATAACCTGGTTGCATAAGTGTGCACACCCTCTTATAACTAGGGATGTGGCTGTGTTCAGAATTAACCAATCACATTCAAACTCATGTTTAATAGAAGTCATTGCACACCTGCCATCATTTAAAGTGACACAAATTAATCACAAATCAAGTTCAGCTGTTCTAGTAGGATTTTCCTGACATTTCCTTAGCTGCATCTCAGAGCAAAAGCCATGGTCTGCAGAGAGCTTCCAAAGCATCAGAGAATCTCATTCTTGAAAGATATCAGTCAAGAGAAGGGTACAAAAGATTTTCCAAAGCATTAGATATACCATGGAACACAGTGAAGACAGTCATCATCAAGTGGAGAAAATATAGCACAACAGAGACATCACCAAGAACTGGGTGTCCCTCCAAAATAGATGAAAAGATGAGAAGAAAACTGGTCAGGATGGCTTCAATATTAAAGGAGCTGCAGGAATTTCTGGCAAGTACTGACTGTGTGCTACATGTGACAACAATCTCCTGTATTCTTCATTTGAATGGGCTATGGGGTAGGGTGCCTTTTCCTACAAAGAAAAACATCCAAGCCTGGCTGAAGTTTGCAAAAACATCAAGTCTCCCAAAAGCACGTGGCAAAATGTGTTATGGTCAGATGAAACCAAGCTGGAACCTTTTGGCCATAATTCCAAATGGTATGCTTGATGCAAAAACAACACTGCACATCACCCACAGAACACCATACCCACAGTGAAGTACAGTGGTGGCAGCATCATGCTTTGGAGATGTTTTCCTTCAGCTGGAACCGGGCCTTAGTCAGGGTGGAGGGAATTATGAACAGTTCCAAATACCAGGCAATTTTGGCACAAAACATTCAGGCATTAGTTATAAAGCTGAAGTTTACTTTTCAGCACGACAACGACCCAAAGCACACATCGAAATCCACAATAGCATGGCTTCACCACATGAAGATTAACGTTTTGGGCCCAGACCTGAATCCAGATGAACATCTGTGGGTTGATCTGAAGAGGGCTGTGCACAAGAGATGTCCTCGCAATCTGACAGATTTGGAGTGCTTTTTCAAAGAAGAGTGGGCAGATATTGCCATGTCAAGATGTGTTATGCTAGTAGACTCCTACCCAAAAGACTGCATGCTATACTAAAATCAAAAGGTCCTTAAACAAAATAATTAGTTTAAGGATGTGCACACTTAAGCAACCAGTTTTTTTCCCCTCAAAGATTTCAGTTTGTTTTTCAATTGAATTGTTCACATCATAGATCACATTAAAGGTGTAAAAAGTTCTGAAATGATTTATCTTAGTCAAATTTTTTATATCACAAAAATTCAATTGAATAGGGGTGCATATACTTTTTATATCCACAGTACATACTGTACAATAAAAAAATCGGCTCTTGTTTGTAAAAGATAATAATTGTCTTTTCACAGTAATGAATGTAATGCAATAAGGCCTAAACTAGTGGTTATGTTGGTTTCCTTGACATTTTGCCAACAATAATTATTTAAACTCACTATAACAACGCTCTGGAATATAATGTCCTGAAGGTTAATCCCATTATGTGTTCATGAGAAATGCTTAAAGTATTGCATATTCATAAACAGTATATCATTATTTTAACACATAATATTCAGCATTAAAATATATATTACATGCATTTTATTTTGATATTGTGAGAAGTGCAGGATGTATATTTCATGCACATATTCAGGGGACATATGTAAATATATGTTGAGAAAGATCCTCTACATGTATGTGCATCTGTTTTGCAAGACATTTCTAATTTAGGGATTGTGAGAGACTTGCATAATAATTATAATAATAGGAAATATGTGCTATCTTCCAAATATAAACAATGACTTAGTATAGCTACATTCCTAGTCAAATGGCTTGTGTAAAATATTTACAAGAGGGAAATAATAGAATCTGGATTCTTATGACTGAAAGGGCCTGTGTCTAAAAGAGAGAACCATCATTTTATGGCTTTTCAGTGTTTACATAACCATATGAGCTGCAGTATTAAAAGACTAAGTGTGAAAGAGAGTGAGACAGCGAAAAAGGGCAGACATTTTATCTTACATTAAAATTACTTCTACACCACTGAGCAAAAGAGAGTGCATAGGCCCTTAACACCTTATAGAAAACACTACTTTGTAACCTGAAGGAGGGACAAATCTTACAGATACCCCTAAAGTACCTTCGCAGAAAACAACTTGAATGATGGAAGTTAATACATTCTGTCACAGTTGAGTAGGTCGCAGGACACAGGCAGAGGTGTAGTATGGAATCATTTTTTTATTCTGCATTTTAGAAGCAGCAAAAAAAACAGTAAACCAAGAACTGAATGCAGGTACCATAAACAACAATCCACATCAAGAGTGGCGAGAAGTGAACTTCAATAGCATCTCCAATTAGAGGCAACGCAGGACAGCTGCCTCTAATTAAAACATAACAAAACCAAAACGCAGAGATGCTGTCAGACACTGACCCCTAGACCAACATAGAGATGGCTAGGAGCATCCCTGCTGTCAGACCTTGACTATCCCCCCTAGACCAACATAGAGATGGCTAGGAGCATCCCTGCCGTCAGACCCTGACTACCCCCCCAGACCAACATACAGATGGCTAGGAGCAACCCTGCGGTCAGGCCCTGACTATCCACGTCAGACCAACATAGAGATGGCTAGGAGCATCCCTACTGTCAGACCCTGACTACCCCCCCAGACCAACATACAGATGGCTAGGAGTAACCCTGCGGTCAGGCCCTGACTATCCCCGTCAGACCAACATAGATATGGCTAGGGGCATCCCTATAAACAGGTCCTGACACATTCACTTCTTTAGGATGTGTAGAAGTCCTTCCGCAAGATGACATTATCATTTTCATATCAATAGTTACGCAAAAGCAGTATCTATTGAATGTGACAATATGATCAACCTTTTGTGTTTGTAAATGGGCCACTTCCCTTTTCCATTTAAACAGTGTTCCTCTTTGCTTGTATTGTTAGCAGTCACAGCAGGATCAGTTTCTTTTTAAAGGGGAACAACAGCATGTTTTTAAAAAGTGTCTATTTACCTGAAACTCCATGCCTTAAACCTGAACTGTTTGTAAAAGACTGCAACTTTCTCACACACACAGTCTGGTAACACAATACATTTGCTAAAATAAATAAATATTATATTAATACATTTATAATGTATAATCAATTGGGAGATGTTATATAAATATAAGTCAAATCATTTGGTGAACATAATTTTATGCTTTATTTCTGGGAACTCTATCTGAGTGGGACAAAACTCACTTGTGTGTAACAACATGATTCAGAGAGTTACTTCAACTGACCAGCAGATTTTAAAATACATCATACAAAACACCATCTTTTACTGGGCCTAAGCCATGTCTTTCACTGTTACCTAAACCAATGTGAATCCTGTGCACCTATTTTATCTAAAAAAAATAGGTAACCATTTATAATAGAGATTCATAAGTAGATATTATAATAGCTATGCAATAAAACAGAATTAGTAAGTAGTTGATGGTCATTTTATCAATCAGTTACACAATATTGATATATGTACTATATTATGAAATGGAGTACTGTAATAAAAGCATTAAAGATGTTATTTAGCAATGTGTTATCCATATAACATGGCAATGTTGAAGTGCTGAAAATGCAGCTGAAAGATTCTAAAATCCATTGAGAAGAAAATTCTCTGCTGCGGGCCAGATAGTCAACAGACTACGTAAGCGTGGACATGCTAATGTTTCTAAATAACATTATATGATCATAATAATATTGACATCGCCTTATGATTCTTTCCATTTTTGTTTGTTTGATTTAATTTAATGCAAACTGTTATGTAACTTTGCTAGTCTACATATTAAGTGTAGTTTTATTTGGAAAGTATAGTTTTAAGGGACTGTTCATAAAAAAAAAAACTGGTAGATGTTCTAATATTTTGTATTTTGTTGTTATGGACAGAAAACATTGACACAAAGATGTAATCTAATGGAAGGAAATTCATACATATCTCTGCGTTAATTCATGGGGAAAACTAGATTTTTTGACTATGTTTATAGATCATTTTCAATTGTAATTAACGGAAAACTTGTTACAATAATTTGAAATAAATAACTTGTTATAATACACTAACGATTTGACAGGCATATGCATTAGGCTATTTGCTGCTGTTATGGCATTTCGGAATCTAAAATGTCTCCTGAGTAAAGGTATAGCCTATCTACCCTAATTGTTTGTACTAAAACGTTCTTGAAATGTTAACTACATTTTTAAATAAAACGTTAGTATACATAGTATATTACAATTCACATTATTTTTCTTCATTTAGTCCCTCTCTTTTTGGTACAAGTGAGTGGGGCCGACTATTCGACGACATAAGCTGAGGAATTATCAATAGTGAAAATATTTGTCATGCACATCACTACTTCTGACCTGGATAAGGTTTTATAGCCTCTGGACACAACCCAAAGGTTTTTATTAATAAATACAATTTCTACTCTTAAAATGTTCACCCGGCACAGCCAGAAGAAGACTGGTCACCCCTCAGAGCCTGGGTCTTCTCTAGGTTTCTTCCTAAATTTCGTCCCTCCCTTAGGTTTTATTTTCCTACTTTGCCACTGTGCTTCAACACTATTGTTGCTTGCTCCTTGGGGTTTTGGGGTAGGTAAAATTAAATCAGGCCTTTTAACACAAGTTTGAATCTGGAGACATTTTTTTTTTTAAATCCAAGCTTCACTTAAAGCAGTCTAACCATTAATGGTCTCATGGCAAAAAAATACTTTATGCAGATAAAACACAAGTATTTTGGATGGATTGATTGTGGATCCCTGTTTGTATATCCTGGTTTCTAAATATAGCAATACAACAATTGTTCCTGTTTAATCCACTAGAAAGGGTAAAACTAAAACTACAACAATGAAAAAGTAGGAAGTAAGCATCATGTTTATGAATGACATTTTAAATCTGGATTCCAAATGTCACACAGGTTATTGCATTTTTGTGTTTATGATAAATAATCAACTCATTTCAGCCCTACCACAAGACCAAAAAATGTCATCACAATCGAGGGAGATATTATAAGGGACTTATCTATGGGCAGGTCAAAGAGGTTTACCATCTGTGCCAACAGCCTTTTCTGTGTCTCCTATCTGAAGACATGATTGGAATGTCTTTTATACTTTAGACACAAAAGTGTCTCTTTCCTGACAATATGTGATATTTTCTCTTTATGTCTATGCCTCTCCTGTGTCTCTTGCCTTCCCAGGGTTAAACTTTGGTTGCATCTTTCCATTTTTCTCTCTCAGTTGAAAAAGGAAACTGGGTCAATCTGAATTGATATAAAGGAAAGTATTTCACAAAACCTTCTACCCTTGTATTTTACTGGCATACAGTCAACAGTTAAAATGTAATGGATTGAGACTCAATGTAAATGTATTCAAATATATCTAGTAAATTATCATCCCAATCCACGCTGCCTACGTTTGTGTAGCTTGAATATTAGCCAGGGCCCTAAATACTTGATATAAGGAAATGATACAAGACAATACTGTCTTCAGTGAAGCCAATGATGTTCAAATTGTTTGCTTTAGCTAGCCAGCAACCAGCCAGCAAAGCCAGCTAGCCACCAAGTCATGGCTATCATACGCCACCTTCCGAAGTAGCGTTCGCCACATAGTTAAATGGAGCCCACCAGAGTTGTGTCGGAATTGGAATTAAGTTTCTGTGCAGCGCACATGTCTACTGAGGGACATTCCAGTGATTGACGGCTACAGTCCTGTCTTACGTATAGAACATGCATAAATTCAAACGCTAATTAAATTATGGTAATGGGATCCATGTTCAAGATTTTTACTACACAGGGGTAAAGGTAGTCGATTTGGTCGTAAGTCGGTAGAGCAATAATCATTTCCTCAAGTCGTCCGTAGCTAAGTTTGCGCTTTCTCTCACAACGCTCGCTCGCCGCGGTAACTATCGTACGCACAGCCTCCTGCCCTGCTTCCCGCACGTTCCGCACTGTCTGGCATACGAGAAAAAATAAGATTTACTTCGGTCGCCGACCGTCGTTAAGTCTGCATGGTCATAAGTCGATGACTGAAAATGTATATGAACGTAATTCTCGTTTAGAGACCACAGCCCAACAAAGCCAAGTATAGTGCAGAACATTACAGCACAAAAACACAGCAGAGTATGGTGGAGTACATTGCAGCACAAAAACAGCCCGATTTCGTTCAGTATACGATTATTCAGTACCTTGTAGTTTAGTATTCGAGTATAATACAATAATCAGTTAGCTAGCTAGCTCCGTACAGCGTACTGTAACTAAAATTGTAATTTCTACAACGAAATGAAATTATACACAATACATGCATATATTATAAATATATATACGTTTGAATTGTATTTAAATTACTGGCTCTGGTATCTAATGTAGGTTGTTACTCTGATGTGTTACCCACATCAGATACCAGAGCAATTTTTTATGAATGAATTACAGATAACTATTTTAAATGGATTGTTAAATTCTTCAAAGTGCAGTCATTGTAGGCACTATGCTATGCAAATATGGAAATATAAGCCACTTCTAGCATTTGCTGAAGATTAAGCTTGGTTGAAGCTGGTTTACAACAAGTCCCAAGATGGCCACCAAATGTCTCCATTCTGATATATAGGGGTTCTATGATATCCGCCTATCTAGTATTCTATTACCTATGGGAGCGATCACTTATAAGAGCAACTATGGTCATATGTTAAACAAACAAATAAACAAACAATTAACCCACCAGCTACATGTCTTCCTTGATATCTAACCACTCTCTAGCCACTCTCCCTACCAATCTGGGATTTTGGTAACATCATCGGAGCAAGCAAACAACTCAATTGATGTGACATTGTTCATCACAACATAATTTCTTTGACCTCATTATCCCCCACCACACTTAAAACTTAGTGTAAACTGTCCAGGGCTGCATACAGAATGTGATGCCAGACTCACTGGTCCAGCTTATATTCAAGCCCATCTTAACCGTAACCTAATCCCTCCTTCACCGCTGCTCACTCCTTTATCTCCCTACCCAGTAGAAAACTGCACTCTGGTAAATACCTCATACTTATCATACCTAAAGTCAACACTTCCATTTTGCCACTATCATTCTTTTCTTTTTGCTTCCATTACTGATCATGAACTTCATTGTTTCATCACTCCATATAATTTGTGACAACTAATTCAACTGCAGTAATGGTTTTCAAGGTGTTTTTATGGATGTTTTATGTTTTTCTCCCCCAGCGTTTTTTGGAACATCAATTAAGGCGTGTCCCATTATGAACATATCACCAAACCATCCTGGGTTCCTCACAATGCTGGCTTGAACAGGAAGTTTCTGCCTCCACCTACACACAATGGATGAGAGCACATTCTCCAGTGTACATGAGCCATGAGCTTCTGGCACCCAATCAAATTCATTGAGTCATTAGCAACAAGCCACTGCTGTCTGATGTCCAATTAACACAACCCTATACGAGACTCCTGGGAATTTTTGGTATCTTGCAACCAGTATTTTAGCTCCTGACCACAATGACTCAGCCTTAATGCAACACAAATACGACAACACTGCGCCCTTTGGAAGGGCCCATAATGACACATTTAACATACGTTTGATGTCTGAAAAATTCTGTAACTAATTGGCATTTCCATCTTTTCTTATTACTTCTGTAAACTTATACAATCCTTCCTTATCAGGGAGAGAAATGTAAAAATATCTTAAAGATTTACTGGTTTGTGGTAATGGAGCTACATGGCACAAGGGTATGTTTCTCTCAGCTTTAATACACTCTATGATTTAAAAAAAAAAAAAACAGTACTTAAATTCCACTTTTTGCAGTATAAACTTCCCCATAGGGTACTATAGACACAAACATTTCAATGTTAATTTACACTTTTTCCAACATGCATAATCCTGGAATTGTCCAAAATTTGTCTTGATGAATGAGGAGATTGTAGCATGAGAAAGTGATCCTGGCGGCAGACTGATATTTTACATCCATTTACTGACCTCAGTCTCTTACCAACCACTTGCATTTCCAATGTATCAAACCAAGACAAACATTGCATGCGTTCCCTGTTTAGATTGTTTCCCCTATTCCAAATCTCTGTCCATATATCTTTTAGTCACTTGATCAAATCAGACCATAATAACGCTTCCTTCTGCCTCAGGTCCCTGAGAGTATGTATCTCACACTCCATATTACCGACAGATGCAAATCTTGTGAGTTATGAGAGCCCGGTGCGATGTGCGCTTTCGGGACATATCTGCTATCACCCTGTTTGCCACCGCAGGGCAGGCAGTGACTGGCTGAGACTAGATGCCATGTAAAACCTACAATGCACTAGGAACCGGAATCACTGTGCCAACCATGCATTGGGTGTTGTAGCAGGGCATAAGGTATTCTGGTAAAAGCTTTTCAAACATTAGGTATAGACACATTAAAGTATCCAGTATAAACTACAAAATCATGCGGCCTGATTAAAAAATTATCAGGCAACATGATAGACAAGGTCTAACCTGCCATCCCTGCAGGATCTCTACACAGAGGTGTAGGAAGAGGAGATCATTACAGATCCCATGTACCCATGCCACGGACTGTTTACCATGCTGACGTCAGGCAGAAGGAACAGGAGTATCCCTTCCAAAACTAACCGGTTATGGAACAGCTTCTTTCCTCAGGCTGTAAGGCTGCTTAACTTGGGAACCCCTCTGCCCATCCTTCCAGAGTCCCAAGCACCTCTATCAGTTTATGTCATTCTCATCTGCCAATTATGTCATGCACACCTGTCACTTTTACATTGCACTACGGTTGTGTAGTTGCATAGTTATTAATATTGATGCATGTTTTTGTATAGTGTTATTTTTGATTGATTGTGTTATCTTCTTTATTTTTTATATTACTGTTACTTTTTAGCTTTTAACTGCACTGTCGGGAGTAAGAAAACTAAGCATTTCATTGCCATAACTTGATATTGCAAATGACAAATAACCCTTTGAACTGAACTGAGACTTTCTTTGAGATTAAATGAAAGTTGATGTAGTCATAAATGTGTTATGAATTGGCATAAAATCACACTGGAAAAAACACAAAAAGAACCTTGTGTCTATTTAACACAAACTCTACAATTACAGTTTTCCTTACATAGGTTAGCAAAAGTAATGTGTTGCTTGGAACCATATAATGTGCATATTGTAGGTGTTGTTGTATGTGGCTAATGCTATCGTTTTTGTTTTATCTTTCGTTTTATTAAATACAGTAGAGACAGAATAATAAGCGGTAAGTCAGTAGGCTTAACAAAATGAAAATAGATTATACAAATAAGCATTCATCTCACTTTCTCCACCAAAATGTGAACATTCTAATGGATCAGTTTCTGAACTATGACCAGTGCGCATAAAGCACATATGCCAAAATCTACCGATAACAGCCTACTAGCGTCAACACTCTTGCTCAGAATGCCACTGACCTGAACAGTTACCAAAGGGTAACTGCTTAAAACAACAGTATCTGTTTGTTCTTATTGTTATTTAAGAAATGCTTATTAACTATGGTATGAATGTGTAAATTCTCCGTGGACATGTAAATGGTCTGGACAAAAAAGAGACGTTACCTCGTTTCAAACAACTGTATAATCCAGGTATTTTCCGTTATATGACTATTGTATCCAAAATATATTTTTCTCCTGAAAACCCTCCTTTTTCTTTTATGTCGGCTCCTCCATTGTGATGTTATGGCTGTAACGAAGGTGAAATGTACGTTCTAGTTGTATACAAGGAAGTAATCTAGTCCCTCGCAAATTGTGCACGAGGAACTGAACATCTCTCGTCCTGTCTTATCAGTCGTAACGCTGCTATCTCTGAGGGTCGGATAATAACATTAACGACTTTCAGTAGCAAACGTATTCGTAATCTTTGTCATACTAATGCTAATGTTAATTATTTGTAACGCTACCCGTCTTCCCCCGTATAACTTTTAACGAAAATCTCATTTTGAAATGCAGACTAGAATATTGTGTCTAATACTTTCTGATAACATTTTACACGTTTTAACGTTTAATTAACATAACCGCATACACATGTCCATTAATACTCTATTAAAATGTACCGAATCAAAGTTACAGCTCACTTTCCAGCGATAAAAACCCTCAAAAATGATTTGCAGTCAATAAGTCAATTTATTACATTCAATGAGAAATATATTGTCGTGTCTTGGGCTTGTCACTGAGGAATGTTCCTCACTCAAAACACTCCTTTTCAACTTTTAAGTGATCTCTTATTTTTTCCCGAGCTGTAAGTCCACATGGTATTCGATGGGAAATTGGGAATGTGACGTAATGGGTGCTTTTGTTTAAAAAGTATTTATTTCAGGCATTTAAATGCTTTATTTGACAGAGGCTGACAGAAAGGCACAACAATAGACAAAACCATACAGAGAATTTAACACCATTCAATAAAATAATGGGGGAGGTCACTAGGCAATATAGTTAATCTTAATTACTCCCAAGACATAAATAAGAATCTGTTCTCAGCATATTACAGTAAAATTAATAGAAAAATGTATTGACTTGCACAGCCAAATAACATCTAGAAGACAAAATGACAAACATGCAAAAAGATACACTCAAAGAAAGAGTATATGCCAACAGCCACCTAATTAAACATTTTTATTACTTTTTTTTACGAAGGCCTGTACACAGTATACATGATAAAATCTGGTATTTGTGTATAGAATCATAGTTCTAATAATATGATACAAATGTTGTAGCTTCCATTCAAGTGCCTCACTTTTTCTACCTGTTCTGTCTGGTGGTGTCTAGATACATCCAAACAATTGTCCCTAAACCTGTCACAACCATTGTATTCATGTGATATGTGAAAGAGACTTAAATCTGTAAATCAATTCTCAAATGAATTCCATCCAGGTTAAAGTGTCTGTTTTCGGTACTCCCTTGTAGTTGATTGATTAGATGATTAATTACAAGCTCATTTAATCTGGCTGTCGAACAAAAGAAAGACAAAAATAGCAGTGTAGGCCAAGTGTAGCCAACTGATTTCCTGGACAATCTAGAAATATGTTTATGTAAGCAAACTAGAAGAACTCTTTGGAGTGAAGGGAATATGGAGTACTTTTTCATGTTGGTACTAAAATTGTGTGACAGAAAAAGAGAACATGAAATCTCCTTTTACGGACAAATTCTGACTGCCAAAGGCAACGAAGACATACAATACCATTGACTTTACCCTCTTTCACCCCAACCCTCTCTTTCTCACGCCGGTGGTTTTGCTCTCCTTTTTGTCCTTCATTCTTTCCTCTGTTCTTCTTTGGCACGGTGCACACAGGCCTGATTTGCACCAACTACAAACCTACTTGAGAATTATGAAGTTAACAGCTCAGTATTATCCGATAGATAGTAACACAATGACTCTTTTCTTTCAGGACAGAAACTAACAGCATGGGCACTCCATATGCAAACCAAACAGGAGAACAAGGAAATTCACCTGTGTGATACAGAGAAACCTTTAATAATTTCTCATGCACTGATGTGTGTGGCTACCTGTATACAGTCCAGTAACACCAAAGGTCATTCCTCCCCCGACAGATGGGGATCTCAGCTGAGAGAACAGGAGCTGTGTAAAACAGAGCAGGGGTCATCTTGGGGATCTCTTGGCAACTACATGTTAACTTCTCCTTATATTAACACAAAGTTAATGTTTTACATATTATGTCCAATTGAACATTATTTCAGAACAATTGAAAATTCTAGATATTTTCATGGTACCTCATGATAATTGATTTAAAAAAGGCATAGTGATGGATGATGGAATAGCCACACTTCCCTTAGTATCACTCAGTGTGATGTCAATTTCCTGTGACTGGGGTTTCAGTTTCCTGGACATTCACAGTGTCAAAAAATGAGTTTCCACACTTCTGAAATAGTCATGATAACATGGCACTTTGCATAACATCCTGGACCAAAAACATGTTTCCAGACAGATTTCAAAAAAACATATCTTATTTATTATCACATATTTAGGATATAACTTCAATATTGACAGAGAACAGTTCATGACAACATTGTTACAGAATAGAGTAACTGCTTTTAGATTATTTATTGTCATAAAAATAAAATATTAACTATACAGTAGCATATTATAAGTCATATATTTTGAACAGTCTTTTACACAAAGTAAACAATGTCATAGAAGAGTAATGTCACTCAAAGTTCAAACATAGTTTGCAGTAATTTCACAGTTGTCAACTGACCACAGACATAATGGAGTTAGACAAAATAAATGTAAATTCAATTGTAGTATCGGAGCTATATTGCAGGTGTGATTCCACCTTAACATCCACTTCAACAATTTACCAAGGATTTCAAACTTTAATTAGCATTGTAGTATCCTGATAAACATGTCAAAACAGGGTTCCCACTCACACCTGACCTGATTGAAAACACCTGATTCTAATTTCACCTTCAAATCAACTGCTTATCTTAGAGGTTCACATACTTTTACCACACAAAGATATGTAATACTGGATCATTTTCCTTAGTAAATAAAGGACCAAGTACAATATTTTATCTCATTTGTTTAATTGGGTTCTGTTTTTCTACTTTTAGGACAAAAGTTGTTTTAGGTCATGTTTATGCAAACATTTCGAAAATTCTACAGGGTTTACAAACTTTTGAGCACCACTGTACTATGGATGACCAATATGAAAAAGTTTGAGAAAATATGAAACACATAGGATCACTCATGAACCTTGTGAGGCCCCACAATCTAATGGAGGGATGTATTGAAAAAGAAGTATGTGAAAAAGAAATGATAAAATACTAGGAAAAAATCAATGTCTACTGTGAGTACAGTATGAGTTTAAGATCCAAGTTGGATTAACTACTGACACTGTACCAATAAAGGATGGGTGGTCGAAGTTGTTTTTCTGTTGTTGGGTGGGGTCAAACGGAACAGGTGGGAGGATGGAAGATCATTGAAGGGAGAAGAAAATGCAGAGGGGAAGAGAAGGGGAGGGTTTCAAATGAGTAGTGGGCATGTGCGGGTTTAACAAAAACAAGAAAACAGGAAAGCCTAGTTCAACACTGTTGCCCTCCCTGGATTCAAACCCAGGTCTCCCACTTAAAAGGCAGTCTTTAACCACTACACCAAGGTTTTGTCACACATTAACATCACGCCAAGATTTTATATTTCACTGGACAAGCATTGTGTTAAACTTAAAAACATTTCTTATTAAGTTTACCTCCACCATAAATAACATCTATGAACTGCATGGCTGTTGCCACTGGCCGTTTTAACAGCTTATTAGCCATTTGTGAATGACATTGGTACAATAACTACCAATATAGGTGACAACTTTTTCATCAAGTGAAAAGATGAGAGAATCGTGTTGCCAGCAAAGTTTTTGTCTATCCTGAAAAAATCCTAATGCATTCAGCCACTCACTCAGTCAGTCAGTAAGAGACATTTGCTTTTCTAGGCCGGATCCACTTACGCACTTAGATACATAGCAGAAATTCTACAATTGCAGTGATAAAACAGTTACCATCCAAAACATGGTGACCTTCCATTCAATACACAGGCCAATTGGCAGTCACCTTTTGTATAGGAAATAATGTTTCTTCTTGCTGATAAAAAGCCTTTATATTAAATACACGGAAATGCTTTGACATGTTACTGAAGATTTCTTTTGATCCTAATTTTTAAGGTACAGATATACTGTATTGATTATTGGATTTATGTTTTGAGATGTACTGTTTTACAAAATTAGTTAGTGGTTCTCAAGAACACTCTTAAAAATCAGCAACAGTGTTCCATTAGATGCTTATACTCAATTCATAAAAACGAAAAAAAAAAATGGCAACTGCCAGTGGAAAGTTAAGAATTGCAAAATATATGATTTGTGAAAACTAAATAAAGGAAGAGGAACATGGTGGATTTTTGTTCATAAGTGTGGTGAGTGGGGGGGAGACAATTTGTGACTAAAATAGCCAGACAGAGGTTACAGTTCTGCCAGGAAGGAGAAATGTACGTTAGCCAAAGATTAGTGTGTGAGAGAGCACGTGAGTGAGCGAAAGAGTGAAAGGGTGAGGAGGAAGTTAAGTGGGCATTGAAGAAAAATATTGACTCTTTTTGTTAAATTTGCTGAGACAACAGTAATTCTGAGACAACTGCAGCTCTGGAAAGTCCCAATTTAATTTATTAGAGCAGTAGCATAAGGTCTCCTTGACATTGCTACCATAGACATTCAGATATATACATACAGCTCTGGAAAAAAGTATTATTTCCTTGCCAAAAAGTCAAAAAGGGAGATTTTAAAATGAAAAGACCACTGCAAATTGAATAGTTTGTCCAAAATTCATATTGTTCTCAAAGTCCACTTAACAAACGATATTCCGGAAAACACTGTCATTTTTTCAAACAATCCATTTATCAGGGTTGTCCCAGTCTGTAAGTAGAGTTCCTAGCATAATCCACATTCAGGAATGGAAACAGTTTGTACTGCAACCAGAATTGCAAGCGGAAAACTACTCTAAAACACTTCAAACAAACATCTGGTGTTGTTTACCTCAAAGAACATGACAATGCTGCATTCCTTGAAATTTCGGCATTCCTTGAAATTTCTAATAAATGAGTACTTCCTGTGTTTATCGGTCAGTTTTGTTCACAATTGTATTAATCCACACATTTTGTCAGAAAGAATCAGTGCATACATCACAGAAAGCAAGTTACCTATTTCGTCTTTGATACTAACCTCTGACAGTCTTTATTTGCTTGAGAAACTTTATTTGCTTGAGAGCGAAAGGAAAATACTCTGAATACTCTCAGTAAGATTTCTTTTAGGGGGATAGAGCTGTACTTGTTCAAACCATAATACACAGAAGATGAATTGACCAAATCTAAGCTTGCCAGCAGCTAAAGAAGGGCGATGGTGAACACGTTAATCATCAACCCTTTTCCAGAATATCTGGAGGCAATGTGTACTTTGTGTATTATAACATAGCAATCAATGTTATGTATAACTAACTTTCTGTCTTGTCTCCACAGGTTAAACTGGGTAACGTGATGTAACTGCATTTGCATTTAGTCCTCTTCTAAGTGAAAATGGGCCACGATGCTCTGTAAAATTTGTCTCGCAAACTTTGTACTGTATGTCTTGTTCTTCGCCATTTTCTGTTGTAACTATTGGAGGGTCAACTTGGCCTTGTGCTTAGGGTCACTGTTGTGCTGGTAAGTCCATGAGTGTCCCATGTGCAGCTTTTATGCAGAAGACTGAAAACTGTCTGCCAGTATTTACTGATAACATGCTGCATTCATCTTGCTATCAATTTCCACAAGATTCCCTGTGCGTTTAGAGCTCACACACCCCCCAAAACATCAATGAGCCGTGGTGTGAGAAATTCACCTTTTATTGCCATTTTCACCTTTGTGTGTCCCCTTGTGTGTCTGTAACAACACCACACATTCAAGGGTATGTAGACATTTAATCAGGGCCATTTGGGTGATTGCTGTTATCATTGTGATTTAATAAGTAGCCAATCAACTGCGTGATAATAAATTGATTCATGTGATCACTATCCTTAAATCAAAGACAGGAGGTTTTTGGAATCTGGTGGGTGATGGGGTCGTCCGGATGATGGGGTTGAGAGATGGACTGTAAACAGACCTTATAGATATGGCAGACACACCAAGACTCCTCTCCCTCGTCCCTTGTATCTATCTTATGACCACGGCATTTTCCACAAATATTATTCTGATGTCCACCAATAAAAAGGGGCCAGCTAGGCAAAGCAACTTATCTTCACATAGGTTAAAGTTCACGGTTAAAGTTCACGCTCACCTCAATGATATCACGGCTAAAGAACCGAAGCTGTGTATGGTGGCTATAGTAAATAGTTCGCTATTGCAAGTCTGAATTCATCCAATTCCGATGGCTGTTTTGTCAGTTTACAGTTTAAAATATCGATGGCAACAGATTACTGATGGAGAGTTTTCAAGTAGTTTTCAGCTTGCAATACAGCTTTGCAATAGAGGTACAAACCACTTCCATTCATGAATTTGGACGATGCTAATAACACTAATTACAGACTGGGACAGAGCTAAAAATGGATGCTTTTAAAAAATTACTCTATGTGTTTTCAGGATTATCTCTTGGTGAGTGGACTTTGAGAAATATGAACTAGGATAAACTATCCCTTTAAACACACTTACTAGCTAATTACAACCTTTCAGTGTATCATACATTTGTCGATTCCACTGATAATTTGGTGTCTTATCCAAAATATCACATGTTTGTCAAAAGAACTGAAAGATAATTGTGAAAATTACAAGTAGCAAGCACATTCAACAGTAAGATGTAAGAAGTTATTAGCACTGGCTGTCCTTCTGGCCCATTTCCAGTGAGGCCAACATATCTATTACAGACAAGGGTGAAGAAGAGGGTGGAATGGAATTGACACAATGCTTACTGGAAACTACAATACCTTGTTCCTGTTTCTTTAATCTGAGTTGCTATGACTGAGGGAAAGGGTCAAGAAAAACAAAAAAAAGGTTTAAGTTGAGTTTTCTATTGGGAAATAAGACAATTATTTGCTTACATTAGCTTTATTTTGAGACTTCCAAATTCCATCTGACATTCTATGTATAATAATACTATCAACAAACTGCTACTTACTAATGTTTAGTGTGAGGGTTCAGCCTAGGCATAGAATAAAGGTTAGGGTTAGGATATAGGTAAGGTTTAGGGTTAACCTAATGTTAATGTGCATTAGGTTAACATGTTTTAAAGGACTGTCCCCCCAAAACCACTCCTCTGTTGCCATGTAACTACACCATACAGAATAACCAGTTGTTATGTAGTGACAGAGCTATAACATTGGTCAGTTCAGGTCTGCTGTGGCACAGGAGCATTTCCCTTTGTGGCTATGGCGGGTTGAGGAACAGGTCCATCCAGCCATTGAGAGGGTATGGGTTAGAGGAGAGATGTGTGTGTCCTTGGGCTGATGACTCCTTCCATGGGTGGCTAGCATACAAACAGACTGTGCAGCCATCTTTAGGACCATTATGCCCATTGCTTAACACAGGCTGAAATAACATATATAACAATAAATATGTAAATAAATGATACTTACATTCTTAGATAAGCAAGTAATGGTTGCCAAATTCAGTTAAGGAGTTTGTGCACCAAATATCTGTATTTTGTGAGTTTGACATTGAGACGGAATCTAGCATGATTGGCTAAGCTTTTTCACAATCGGTAAACCAGCAAGTTAAATTTTTATCTGTTCTCACAATGCCAGCAGCCTGTTGCGACACTGATTTAACGTAATGTGGTACAGTACCGTAGAACTGTGTGTCAGCTGTTGGTATTCCACACTGCAGATTAAAAGTAATATAACTTAAATATTAATCAACAGACTAATTTCCAGTAACAGTTGCTCTCAATTTTGTTGCAGCAAGTCTACAATGTTATGCTAAAATAAAACATGTTCAAAGCTATTTATCTCAGGCAATGTTGAATTAGCTAGCTAGTTATTGGAGGTTAAAGAAAGTAGCTGGAAAGGATAGTGACAATAGATAATGGAAAAAGGGCATAGATGATGAAGTAGTTGATGACCAGCAAGTTCAAGAAGTTTGATTTCATGATTATAATTGGTTTTGGGAGGAGATTCCAGGGGTGGTCCATGGCTTTTTTTTGAGTCTCCAGTAATGACTGAAGCAATGCAAGGAATATAAAACAGAAGTTGTTTCCCACTATGTGTGTACTTTCGAATGCTCTCGTGAGAAATCCTTGAAAATAAATATGTGATGATCACAGAACTTCAAGGAAACGTAAGAGTTAGCAGCTTGGAGTACAGGCTCTTTTGTTTTGCAGTTAAGGAAAAGAGTAATGAATAGACATTGTTTGTCAATGCTGTTCCCACATAGAGAAAACAGGAGGACCGTTTTACCCAGGACAGGAAGGGCATGGAAGGGATCCTAGGTAGATCACAGAGCGTGTATTCTCTCCAGATTTTTTTTTTACCTGAGTTGTACTTCGTCACCCTATTCAGTTTTGTGATTGCAGGTTATGCGATGCAGATGTAGGGGCGATGGACTACATTTTTACATTTAACCAAGTTATAGCAATCTTGAGTTCCTATAGCAAGTAACATGTAGAATATCAAGGGCTGCTGTTGGATGGGCCTCTAATAGGCTCTACTGCCAAACATATTTAGCACAAATGACTAGTATGCTGTATGATGCATGGTATAAGGTATGTGTTACAGTAATGTTATACAATGCTGTCATTTTTGGTCCTGTTGTGTAGCCTGGAATATAACAATCATTTTGTGGTCTTTTAGAAGTAGACAAAATAATATGATATCTTCCTCTCATGCAAAGATTACTATTGGTCAGATAAAGCATTATACTCTACACTGTACTCATACACTCAATCTCTCTTACTGTATTGGTTAGGCAGGGGCATTTCCTGTGAAAATGACACATTCTTTTTTCACTTCACATCTCAGTGAGATCTTTCAGCAGTGTGATATGTAAGCAACCTCCGATGCATACAGTAGACAGTACAGATACACCCTGTTGTATGTTCATGCATAGTAGAATAGTAGGAAATGCCAGTGTTTTCAGTGCACAAAAAGTTGTCATTTGCACTTAAAAATTATTTATGGGTTAACAGAAAATGTATCAACCTCCAAAAAATGCACCATTTAAATTCAAAGAATAAAGAATTGCTGCATGATTAGTCTCGTGATGGGCAAATGGGTTCAGATAAGGACCTATTGTACATCTTCACAGTATGTTTCAGATACAGACCTCAGTTTGAATTTGTATTTTATCTGTCATCCGTGTCACTTTGGCTCTTCTCCAAAGTCACAGTATTAGGAAGACTCATTATTCTCTCCTTCTGATGAGAATCTAGGAGAGCAAAAGAAAAGAAACCCACAACTTGATTGCAGAAACACCTTTGACTTTGTTGTGATCTATATAAAGAGTACTAACAAAACAATCTCTATCTGGCCTTTGCTCAGTTTTTTACTTTCTCTTCTCCTTGCTTCATCTATCTATCGTTACCTTCTGTGTCTGGGTCTCTCGCTGTAATCTTCGTCTTGTTGCTTTGGCTACTTTCTGACCCAGTCTGATGATTCTCCACATCCGGGTCATCTGAACTACTCCTTGAAGCAATGCTATGGGCTGACTGTAAATTTCAAACAATGACAAGACACAAAGTATAAATAATCTCAGCTCAAACATACAGACTGTGACCAAAGAGAACATACAGCAGATTTTAGGGAGAGTTGACACTTGCCTTGCCATTGGAGGAAAGCTGCTTCTGTAATCCGGTATTCAAAGCCTCAAGGAGTACCACTGTGATTACAGAGATCGAAACAAAAACATTACTAAAAATGCATGAACATGCCTGGAAATATCTCTGTCAAACACCACACCCTGGTGTGATCTATTGGGAAAATGTAGCACTCTCTGACAGGACCAATCTGTTGAAATAAACAGTCACTTACTGTTTCATGGTTTCCTTCTGCCGAATAACCATTTTTAAACGAATACATTAGTCAAATGAATACACCTCAGTTTAGTGATTGCCTATATTCAACACAACTTTTCTTCTTGGTTGGTTAAATTAAAAAGGAGACATGCCTGTGGCATTCAAGGAGCATGTTTGCCTACTGTTGTACTATCGCTAGGCCCGTGATAGAAACTCCTGTATATTATCTGTTGCCTACAGTGGTATTCTGTTTAACACTGCAGACAACACTATAATTTAGTGAAATCCCAGTTTTGCTTTGTAGTCTACTATGAATCATGTGATTGGTATTTTAATAATGATATTTTAATATTTGGTCATTCATTTAAATTATTGAATTACATTTGTGTGTAATGATTTGTTTATAGTTCTGGTAGGATGAAGAGAAACATTTAAAATGTTTCTGTGAGTAAAGTTATACTGTAAATTTATATAAAGTTATACTGTGCGATGTTGTAGAAAATGTTTCTTATGACTTGGAATACCAAAGTTACCATGATCATTGTGCTTTGAGTGAGAATTATATTTACATTTATTACACAAGATGCTGCAATCACTATCAATTAAAGTTTGATGTGGAGTTTTTATAGTGATTTTTTGTTTCACCAAAAGTTATTTTAGCTCATAGCTACAGTATGTGTTACCTCCAATTAGTAGAGTCCTCCAGAGGTATCCTACTACTACCAAGCAAATCCCCTCACCCCTCTGTTGACGGTACAGTGTTTAACACTGGTCATCAAATCTTAACCTGTAGTATGCACTTCTCCACATGTCCACCTCCCAAGCCAAGACATTCCACCTTGCATTCTCTCCTCTAATCATTTTCAATGTATCTTTCTTCTCTGGAGTGGCTATAGTCTGGAGTGGCTGTAGTGGCTATAGTCTGGAGTGGCTATAGTCTGTCGTTTTTTGTGTTGTATGCATATCCCACAATTTTTCACATACTGCTCAATGTCCTGGCCCATTCTTGGACAGCAGAATCTGTTTCGCACTAGATCCACGGTTCTGTTGATTCCAAAATGCCCCCAGTGATCGTGAAGTTGAGTCAACAAACTTTCCCTGAAAACATCAGGCTGGAGTTATTGCTTAGCGGCAGACTCAGATGTCCCCACTTCCTGGCATTGTAGATTGTTCTGTAGAACCATAGTTTTCCACTCTCAGTAGTAGAGTCATTTCAGTACGATTGGACAATACCTCTGAACAACGTTTACCTTCTCGTTTAGCATCATAGATTATTGTAATGGCTGGGATGAACTGCTGAATCACTTGTATTTCAGCATGAGAACATGGTTGAAACTCCTCCTTTGAAGTTTGAACCAGGCAAGTGAACAAGGCTGGAATAGGTTGAGTCATTAGTCATCCCTATCTGGTGTGTTTGCAGACTTCTGCGTTGTTGACAACTAACTGGATCCAGTCTTCCATTTCTCTGCCTCCATGAGGTCTTCTGGAGGATTCTGAATCTATGTTGAAGCATCATGGGCGGTAGCGCTGGTTGGAATTGTAGGTAGCAAGACCTGATAACCACAGGTGATTGTTCATGTTCAACTTTGCATTGGTAATTTCATAGGTTCGAGGGTTTTGGTCTGTATGTACTTCTATCTGAACCCCGTACAAATATTCATGGAGCTTGTCGACAGTGGCCCACTTGAGCACTAAACCTTTGAACCGATGTGCAGGGTATAACTGAACAAGTCCTCACATCAATGTGTAGACTCTAAGGTTTGCTATTCTCGACAAGATCTAGAACTAAAGCATCGATCAGCTGTTTTATGACTGTCGGAAATGCCTGTTCACAGCCCTGGTCCCACCTTTTTCTTAATGACTGAGACTTAAAATAATTAGCTCTTGGTTGACTTATACCACCTTTTTGTTTCTCAGGTTGGTGAGTGGCAGTATTACCAGGGGTACTTCTGAATAAATCTTTGGTATTACCCACAGGAACCCCCCCCAAAATTGGAGAGAATTTTAGAATAAATACTGACTCTATCTATGTCTACCCCCTCCAGAATACTATTTTTTAAAACACCATCCCAGTGCTATCAATAGAAAGGGACTGGACAACTTTTTTAACCAATCAATAAATCAAATGTATTCATAAAGCCCTTTTTACAACACCCTGCCTGAAACCCCAAGGAGCATCCAATCAACTGTTTCATCTGTGCCAGTTTGGGCCCCAACTTGTATCACTTATAGGACTGGGTTACATTTTCATTATTTATAATCATGACTTGCACTGCTACACATTTGCCATGCTCTCCTGTACCTGGACGTAGTGAGATAGTCAAAACAGGGACCTTTCGGTCCCCAAAATCCATTTTGGTTCCTTGATCTGCTTTCCCATCATCTTCCTCCATTTTGGATTTTCCATCCTCCTGTTGATGAGGTTAGACATATCCCTTGACTAAATCACACTTCTGTTCGGAAATCTTTTTCACATGATCATTAAGAAAAATACTTTAGTCAAGTACCTTTGGGTTAGAATTGCTGGGGCTTTGCCTGTGCTGATTTGAAGGAGGTGTGGAAGAGGAAGATAACCGAGGAGCAGGTGGAGAAGAAGAAGAGGAGGAGGCAGTGCGAGGACAGGCCGGTAGGGACATGTGTTGTGATGTGTCTGTCCAAGTGTCTCTGATAGATGTCTCTCCCTTTATGTCCTGCATTGTGGGGTGGGGTTTGCTGTCCTGTGGTGATTGACTTTTGGATTTCCCAGGACCGGAAAGGTCCAAAGGAGTGTCAATTTCTTTGAGACCCTCCCCAAACACTCTGTCTTGGTGAGCCACCACATCTCTCTGCGGGGACATCTCACACAATCTGCTTTGGTCCTGGACTTGTGCTACTGGTTGCTCCAAAGGCTTAATGGATGGACTCCTGGCCAGACTTGCCTGGGGAGAGTGGCTGGGCTTTGGCCAGTTCTGTCCAGTACTATGTTTTCGGTTCAGGGTATTGCTGCTGCTCTGCTGGTGGAAAGTCTGGAGGTTGGAGATGTGTGCCAAGTTATGTTTGGGGTGGACCACCAGGCCCTCGCTCACAGAGGAGGCCAGTGTGACCCAGTTGGAGTGCTCAGGCAGGGGCCAGGGGATGGAGAGACGGGCATTCTTGGCGGGAAGCGGCCGGTAGGGAACAGGAGCATGGACCAGGTGACGGCTCTGCTTGTCATCTCCATGTAGAGAGGAGGAGGTGGATAAAGAGCTGGAAGAAGGAATATGGTTTTTCTTCAAGACAGGCAGATAGGGGAGAGCGGATGGAAGATGAGATCCCTCACTATGGGCTCTAAGAGAAGGGATGGGGCAATGAGAAAAAGGGAGAAGAAAAGAGAGGAAAATGTTACAAGGTCAACACACTTTCCTTTTCTAGATCTTTTGATGCCATTGCCTCACCTCTTCTGCCTGATGTTGCCTCTGGCTGTACTGTACTCTGGCCTCAATGATCGTGGGACGGGAGGGGACATGGATAGAGGCTTGTGGGATTTCTGTGTACAATACAAAGAAAGATTGTGGCTAAGAGGTAACATTTTGACCTATGCAATTTTTATCCATATATTCTGTTCACAATTTTACCTAATCACTTACATAGATCTGTTGTCCATTCCAATCCCTCACATGCCCTCCTTCAGGTCGTGTCTCTATGATTTCAATAACCCAAAACAAGAAAATAAACCCAGATGATTATACTAATGGTTGATTATTATTAAATTAGTGTAAGTACCTTACATTCATGTGTGTTCTCTCCTCTCACCCTCGGCTCCAAAGAAGTCGGTCTCAGTCTTGACTGTGGACAGCCCTGCAGTGGCGCCCTCTGGTGGCTGGCTGAGAGACCGGATGGCTGGGGTGATGTGTGGCATTGCAGAAGGTGAAAGGTTGGCAGACTTTTTGCCCCCTTGGGTTGTATCCATGGAGGATGAATGTCCACTTTGACCTCTGAAATGACAAGCATGGTATGTACCAGCACACGAGACAACATTAAATACACTGAACGTTTCTAACTAGGAAAGGCTCTCTTGTAGCACAACATATAACTCACCCTAGTGCTCCTCTAAGACGTCTAATTTCCTCGTGCAGTCTCTGGTTCTCCTTTTTCATTGTATTCATTTCTCCCGCTTCAAAAATAACCCACAGGTCAGGGCTAATGTTAAAGTATGTCATTTTAGCTATAACACATTGTATCATAGTTGGATCTATTAATGTTCTACCCAGGGTGGAGATGTGCTGAAGGCTCAAGATCTGAGAGGTCTCATACTCCTGCTGCCTGCGCTTGGCCACTTCCTGAGTAACCGTACACCTGTCACAGAGCCCGGCCCGCAACCTGCAGCAGAGGTTACCATGGAATCATCATTTACACACATTCAGCTACAGATGGTGTTAAAGCAGCATATACACACAAACATAGTTCAAGTTCAAAGATCAAAGGTTTATTTGTCATTTGCAATAATAAATTATGGCAAAGAAATGCTTGGTTTTACTATTCCTAACACAGTGCAGTTAAAACACACACACACACACAAACACCCAGACACACATGCATGCCTGTGCTAATTTAGAATCTCCAAATAGTCACACAAACCACAGAAGTACAGACAGACAAGGTGACACTAACATACAGTAAGAACATGCCCACCTGTTTTCTAGCTGTTTGATGTTTTCTGTAAGTAACCTCTGCTGCTCTCTTAGCTGTTGGTTTTTGTTGAACAGCTCCTCCATTCGCTGTGTATCACTGCTTAAAGGACCAGACCAACAACTGCCCTCACTACGTCTCCAATACAACAGTATATCCCTTTTTAGTAAAGTGCTTTATAATCACTGAGCAACAAAACACCAGTTACTCACCAGCCCTTTTTATTGGTCAGCTCCTGAAATTTATCTTGCCATACTACAGAGAAAAAGATGAGGGAGTAAGAATTTAAACACTGGAATTAAAATTACATTCTAAATGAAGGGCCATACCTGCACGATGAAGTGCTCTGCATCTCATTCATATTCCCATATTAAATCTTGCATGTGTCTCACAATTTGAATGTCAGCCACACTGCTACTGCGGGAGGATTTTTCACTTACCTTCAAGCTCTCGCTCATGGGCCTCCCTCAGCCTGTGGAGGAGCTCGTTAAAACCATCCAGAGCCATGGTGCGATTCAGTTGTCACAGCTGACCTGGACTCAGAACCACCCCTCTCTCCTATCATCCACAGTGCCAATATAATCAGCTGCGGAAGAAAACATAGCAACATAGGTGACTGTACGTACAGATCTACACAAGAACATAAAAAACTGCTGAGACAAGAAAAAAATTGAAGGCGGTCCATGCTGGCCCATGCTGGTCTAAAGTTGGTCAAGCTTTATTTAGGAAGATGCAAATATGGATCTTTCAAGACTTGGTTGTCACCTTGAATGTGGATAATGGGTAAATATTGGATACATTTTGGATATACACCCAGGCTGGTTTCTGACAAATACCTTTACAGTCTAGCAGAATGTGACATGCATGGTATGCTTTAAACCATCCAGTGGCCACCTGCTGGTTGAGGAGTTAGGAGGGGTGCCACACTTGTAAAAAAAGAGAATATATTCCATCTATGTTAGTATATATTTATATACGGTATAGTTTGTACAAATGTTCTAATGAAATAGTGTTCAATGTGTGTTCATTCTTTATATTTCAAAGCTATTACATTTTCTTCCAGCAGCGGTTCCGCAGTCAGTGCAGGGTATCCAGAATGGCCTGCTGAACTTTATAAAAAAGTATTTGCCTCTCCAGATTTTCAAATTTTTATGCATATTTGGGACATTGAATGTAAAATCAGATTACTCTCTGACCTCCAACCTTGGGGTTGGTTACTTTACATTAGGGTTGTGTTACTTGTATTACTTAGGGTTGGTTACTTTAAATTAGGGTTGTTTTACTTCTATGGGGTTAAACAGATAAGCAGATGTTGTTCCACTTGTTGCCTGCAAGTTTACTTAGTGTGGTCAGAATCATCTCTAATCTGCACTGCAGCCCTTATGGCTTTGCCTTGCACAAACATGAAGGAAAACTTGCACAGATATTGGGAAGGATAATAACTTGCTGGACATGTTTTTCGAGGTCTGTACCCAAGGCTTCAATTTGCTTCTGCTGTATATGCATGTGTGTGTATTTGTAGGTGTGTGAAAGAGAGAAGCAACGTGACAGAAATAATCATCTAAGCGTTCTTGATATACTTCCTTGTTTATGTTCTCTAGAGGTCTACATATACATAATGGAACAGGGAACATTGTTGATTAAATATTCATAGTTCTGTAAGGTTATATTGGGTTTCTGACAGGTGATTTGCTTACAATTGGGCCATGAAACAGTATATATCTGAGAGAAGCATTATCCCCCATACATTCAGATGGCATATGGAGCTGTTGAGATATTGAAAAACAGCTCGGATGGCACATAAATTCAATATATCATGACCTAGGCCTGCTTCCCCTTTTCTTTGTACTATTGTTTAAAGGTGTGTCTTCACACTAAATGCTGTTTTGCATTTTGATCAGAGCTGGTCTCTTGACATGTTAGGATACGTTGACTAACTGTCCTGAATGTTACAGTAAAGCAAGAGAAGACCTGTCTGTGTTTCCCTGGTATCTAGTTTTCATGGCTTCTCAAACCGATAGACTACCTGACAATATTTCAGATCAACTGTAACATTACACTTACCCATAAAATACTTTATGTACAAGACTATTACACACAATTGATACAATATTCAGTACCATTCAAAAGTTATTTAGAAATGTCCTTGATTTTTTTTTTTGTCTAAATAAAATAACTTCAGTCCTGTGTTCCAATGGAATGTTTTGTTTGCTAATCCAAGTGTATAATTTTAAGTTTATCAGGCTATGCTATCATGAGAAACCCATTTGGCAATTATGTTACCACATCTAAAAATTGTTGTGCTGATTAAAGAAGCCATAAAACTAGCCAGCTTTAGACTAGTTGAGTATCTGGAGCATCAACAATTGTAGTTTCAATTACAGGCTCAAAATAAATTCAGTATATTCTTGTTCTGAGAAATGACGGCTATTCCATGTGAGAAATTAGCAAGAAACTGGTGATCTTTTACAACGTTCTGTACTACACCACAGAACAGTGCAAACTTTCTCTAAGCAGAATGGAAAACAGTGAGGGAGGCCCCGGCACACAACTGAGCAAGAAGACAAATACATTTGAGTGTGTAGTTTGAAAAACAGATGCCTCACTGGTCCACAACTGGCAGCTTCATTAAATAGTACCCGCAAAACACCTGTCTCAATGTCAACAGTGAAGAGGTGACTCCAGGATGCTGGACTTCTAGGCAGAGTTGCAAAGAAAAAGCCACGTCTCAGACTGGCCACTAAAAAGAAAATATTATAATTGGCAAAAGAACACAGACACTGGACATAGGAAGACAGGAAAAAAGTGTTATGGACAAACCAATCTAAGTTTGAGGTGTTTATATCAAAAAGAAGAATATTGGTGAGATGCAGACCATATGTAAAGACGCCATATGTCAAGCATGGTACTTTGGCAGTGGTAAATTGAGAGATTTGTACAGGGTAATGGGATGTTTAAGGAAGGCTATCACTCCATTTTGAATTGCCATGTGGTGCTTAATTGGAGCCTGTGGATGGCGCTAGATTGAAGCCAATTTCCTCCTACCACAAGACAATGACCCAAAACACAACTCCAAACTATGCAAGATATATATATAGGGAGGAAGCTGTCAGCTGTTATTCTGTCTATAATGGAGACGCCAGCACAGTCAGCGGATCTCAACCCTAATGAGCTGCTTGACCCTATGGAGCAACTTGACCGTAGG
Organism: Esox niger; assembly: GCA_016801105.1. Lineage (NCBI taxonomy): Eukaryota > Metazoa > Chordata > Actinopteri > Esociformes > Esocidae > Esox > Esox niger. Next base: position 94,108 of record JACXGJ010000182.1, read on the forward strand.
TACGTAAATCATGCCCATCAATCCAATCCATTTTGTGTGAGGTGCTTCAGAAAGCACGTGGTGAAATCTCTTAAGGTTACCTCAACATATTGACAACTAAAATGCCAAAGGTCAACAAGGCTGTAAATGGAGGATTCTTTGACAAAAGTAACGTTTGAAAGACTCAATTATTATTTCAAATAAAAAATATTATTTCTATCCTTGTCAATGACTACATTTCCAACTCATTTTGCTGTATTTCCAATTCAACATCAGTTCATGTATGTTTTCATGGAAAAAAAGCAAAAAACCCTAACTTTTGAATGGTAGTGCACATCCCTATTATAAGTATTGGTAAATGTTCTGTTATTGATCATTGTGGGACTGCAATAGGCCCAATGCAGTCATACAAAAGTATGTATCCATGCAATAATTAACTACCTGTTTGGTTGCTGTAGATGTGTATGGTTTAGTATCACTGATGACTGATTAATGAAAGATTTTGGATGGCAAACACACCACACACACAAGCACATACAACAGTGCTGAAGTAAAGACGTATTCTGCAGATTCTACTGTATGATACTTAAAACTAAACTCCATGAAAAAAACAACAACACCAAAATGGTCACCCTGTCATTTGAACTGGTACCTGGGCAAGGGGACATAAAAATGAAATATTTGCATACAGACATGGTACGCAAGGACTGATCATTCATAAAATCTTTATGACAGCTCGAAATCATGTTTTAACCAGTCCAACAATGTATGAACAACTCTTAGATTGCCTGTTTAATCAAATAGTCCTGGAAATACAGTGTTGTGAAACAGTAGGTTATTGTCACAACATGTTAATATCGGTACTTTGAGAAAGTGCACAGGCTCAGGTAGCTAACTGTTGCCTTCGTGTTCTGTCACCTATTTTGCTACCCATGCACACCAATCACAAGCCCACACTTAATCTCTCCTTCAAGATGGCAATCCAGAAATAAATAGGTCAATTAATCGTCATACACCTTGCAATTAGGGAGAGATTAATATTTACATTATCCATGAATATTCAGTATTGGCAGTTAGTCCTATTGATTATGCATTTTAATATAAAGATACCTGCCACTCCATATTTGAGGTATATACAGCATTCTTCATTATCTATTATATGTTTCTAGTTCCATTGGGATTCATTGTTAAAGATGCAGGGAAACAGTTATTTCCTGTAGGTTAATGAATAGCTTCTCCAATCCCTTCTGACTTCTGCAACCTGCCTACCTAACAACTCATTCCAATTATACAGGCCCCAGGTCCTCACCACACGCTGTCAGCAGTCACACTTACCTCTTCCCAGTCCAAAGCAGGACCTGTCACTGTCTGTCTTTCTGTCAGTGCGTCTGCCTGTCTTTCTGTCTTCTGTTTCGCATAAGGATTCAAATCTGTCTCCTCCTTAGCCCTGGAGAGCTAGTAGATTAGCGCCAGAGATGGACAGAGCAACAGAGAGAGAATGACAAAAGATGGGAAAGGAGCAGAGAATGGCAAGGAGAGCGTCTCACTCAGCAGCCCCACCCTCCACTTCCACCCCAGAAAACAGGTTGGAGCAGTCCTTCATTAGAGTACAAACACAGCCAGTTCTCCCTGGATATTCCGGTTCTGCTGAAATCCCAAAAAACTGGCCAAACCGGACTGGTGAACCCTAGAAAGAGGCAATAGAGAAACTCAAACATGCATGTCATCTGATAAACTTTTCACTCTTACTATTCAGAAGTAAAGACATCAAAACTCATTAAGACAAACACAATTATTTATATGAAAGAATAAACAATGATTTTTATCAGTTAATCTACTTAACAGGGCATACTAATATAACCTTTTGTAACATCTTAAGCTGTATCAAATGGTGCCAATTTAAAATAGATTTTTTGAAAGGCTTGCGCCAAATGTGCCAAAGGTCTTTTGGAGGGTTTGGAAAGTAACATTTACTAATTGTGTATTTTTCTAATCTTAAACAAATCATACCAGGTATTATTCATTTATTTGCAAATTTGTAGGCCACAACTATGAAGCTGCCATTCAAGCTGTATGGTATGTTGAATCAAAGTGGAATAATAGAAACAAACTAAAGTAATTGGTATAGAATTAAAATGTTTGTTTGGAAATAAGTACAATGTGACTGTGCTTGCTGTGAAAGCAATATTATGCTAAAAGTAAAAAATGCATACATTTTACTGATGTCTACATATTGTTTAAAAAATGCATGCATGGGGTTTGGGTTATAACACAAGATTAAGACAATGTGTATTTTAGGACAGTATATATAATGAACAATGATGTGACAGTCACCCAGTCAAACAATGTGGCTGTCACAAAACCTAGAATTTCCTGATTCCTGAACACTGGATGTACCGGGTTAAACAGCTAAACACTTTCGCTGGTAGTTCTCCACTATGATTTGAGAGCCCAATAAGATACAGGTTGTCAGAAGGCTGTTTGTTGTCAGTGCGTACTCCTCATTATGGCTGTCTAGGATTACCAAACTTATGAGATCTATGTCAAGGAATTGGGGAATAATGTAACAACACAGCCTCTATATATAAACATTCGGACTTTATTGTTTTTATCCTTTTTAATTATGTATCTTAACTGAACAAGTTCTTAGGTTTCTCACTGCTATAGCGAACTTTATTCTTACAGTAAAAAAAAAGAAGTCAAACATTCCTTGTGAAAATGCTGACGATCAAAAAGTGTTTAGCAGAAGCATATCATACTACGCACATTATACACTCACCCAGGACGTTTTTGCCGGTAGATGAACACATTCCCTGGCCAATCAAATGAGCTCAAAGGCTCCCAACCTGCTACGCTACAAGAACTTGTCTCATAGTGACCAGCCAAGGCAAGGCATTGACCACCGTGCCACAGGAGGGCCTCGTCTGGGTGCTTTAAGTATCCAGTGACTACAAGCAATCACTCACTACATCGTGTATGTGGACTTAAAAATATCTAAAAGCAACATGCAACAATTTCCCCCAAACATACTGACATGCGTGTTTTCTGGCGAGCATGGAGACCATGAAAGTCATGTGGCACGATGCAGCGTATTGCTACGCTAAAACATGAGGTTATTGCAGCAGAGGAAACCAGATGTCGAGGTCCTGGACTGGCACAGTCACACCCGGGCCATGGTTGTTAGGCCGTTTGGTCCGGCATCGATGGAGACCGCTTATCGTAGAGAAATAGCAAAAGCCCCCATGGATATTCCTAGCATCAGCATGCTAATTGTAGGGGTTCTTTAAACTTAAATCATCTGGGACATGGTGTTGTGTGGCCTTGTACTCTCTCCAGCTCAAGGGGCACCGGTTTACTGATCATTCTTTTTCATTATTGACTTGATTTACCACACCAGGCAGGTAGATGGATTTTCTTGACGAAAAGGAACAATTGTAACAGGGCGACCTCTGACGGACCAACATCTCGTAAGTTCAATATAATGTTATTGTAGTTACTATAATTATGGGTTGCACCCATTTACAGCTGCAACTATATCTTTACTTTTGTTGTGTTGCCCCTTTGTTGTGTTGACGTGTTTGTTGTACCTGTGCTGTGTAGCCTGAATGTGTCATAAAACATTTTCCACCTTTTGTTACGTTACAGCATATTTTCTTCCCTACAAGTCTGATTATGTCAAAACATACTTTTTTAGCAAAAATAAATAAGTGAAAATAGGTTATACTATCTTTTCATCATACCTGCCTAATTCTCAATTTTATTGTGTGTTAAATCACACATTATGTGAACGTATTGAACGTAGTGAACGGTTCTTGACATGAGTTTCAATGTAAGTGTTAATAAATGAATAACTAAAATGTTATTCACAGTGAATTGGTCGAGGAAATTATGAGAGATATGATTAGCATGAATAAACAGAGGTACAACTTAACAGAATAGGCGTGTTTTATTGGGTTCGTCTATCTCAAGGACCATTGCTAAAGGAAAACAAAGGCCAGAGACCATAGCCACCCATTCATTAATGACCATGCAGCATTCTGTCTTTCTGTTTTTCTGTCTGCCTGAATCAGTTGTTGAATCACTTCTTTGCTTTGTGACCGCAATGAATCTTTTAAGTATGTAGTGATGTAAAAACAAGCGAGTCCTCTTGCCCGTTTTTTTTTAATCATATCTTAACACACATTAGCCCTACAGTAGGCCTAAACATGGCAGTAAGAAGTGAAGTGAGGGAGTAACAATAAACTGGTACGTGGTCATTTTCACTTAACTCACTCCCTCCTAAGATTCATAGTGAATATACAGATGATATAGACAAACACTAATCTATACAATGGAAATTAAGTACATTTCTATAACTCTTCTGTCTCAAGGTTGTTTGGTGATTCATATACAAAACCTAGTTTGTTCTGTTCATTCTGGGGCACAAATCACAGTGTTAAATATGCCCAGTCTGACAGCCACTCCCGGAGACCAGCTCACCTTTGCAGCTTAAATCATTGGTAGGAGTGACACCAGTCTGTAAACTCCTCTTTACATTCCCCACAGTGATTCTTTCATACAACATCCTTTATTATTCATGTGAAACATTATTCAACTCTAAGACATATATGGTAAAGGCTGGAGGTTTCCTGTAATCTGTGCAGTAAAAAGTATTATATTTTCCACCATGGAAAAGTTATAGCATACTAACACCACACACACACACACACACACACACACACACACACACACACACACACACACACACACACACACACACACACACACACACACACACACACACACACACAATCCAGAGTCTCCTAGCTAAGATAAGACATCAAAGAAACAGGCAGTTTTACAAGACACTACAGAAGGCCTTTAACTAGTACTGCTGTGTAAATGTTTATGCAATATCATCTATGTCACAACGTGGCAGAAAACATGGCTTTAAAGTGGAGAACTGGAAACATTGTTGATTCACTGATACCTGGAGTGTGTTCAAATCATTTCAAGTCTGTAATTTTAGTTTATTCAATTATTAAAAATAAGGTCATTATTGTTATTTCACCTTTATGTAAGTTTTGATTTTAGACTTGATTAACTTGTTCTTATTTATTTTAGGTGTTGGAACCACATTTTCATTTTGTATTAGATTATTTGTTTTAGCTTTTAGTGTTAAAGACTGAAATTCGCTTTTGCACAGGTTTGTTTTTGGAATGTCACTTACCACTGGGTGGCACTAATACATAGTGTTTTGCTAGGTTAGATTTGGCACTGTTTTAATTATAAATCAATCTTAATGTGACTTGGATTTAGAAGGGCAAGTGCTTAGACAGGCACAAGAAATATGATGGAAGGAAATTGTCTTGCCCATTCAGTGAGTTTTAAACTTCATATTTAACAGTCAGCTACTTTAACTTTTTTCTAAGTGAATTACATAAAGTGGAACAAATGAAGTCATCGCATGTTAGACATGTTATGTTATGTACGTAACATTGTAGACTGATTAAATACACATTTGTGGATTACAGGTAGATTTATTTTATTGCGATTGTGCTTATTGTGATTCTTAAACCCTTAGCCACCCTTTTAATTTTGTGACCATGCAGGGCACTCAAAGCAAGTGCGTAGTAGTTAGGGGCTACGTTTCGCAGTGAGATATCAGGGGGTCCCTGGGGAAAGGTATGGAAACCACTGCTATGGCTGTTGAGCGACGCATGCATGCCTTGTGGGAAGAGGGGTCCCAGATGCATGTGCATATGACCAGAAACAAAACAACATCCATTCTTGCACCAACTTCTTTCTGCATTTCCATATTCTTTTTTTCAAAGCAATCAACCAGTATACTCTTGCGGCACTAGGAGTTTTACATTTTGGATCAAGAGTTTCGTAGATTTTTCTGATGCCTGGCTTATAGCACAGTCTTGTGGGCTTAATGAATAAACTAACCAGCGCTTCTTTTCTCCTTTAAAATTCATTTGAATTAGATTGCCAAATTTCTGCGCTTTTAATCTGTTCAAGTTCGTTGTCTTGACATATAGCCACTGGTTCTGGTTTCTGTTAACGTGAAACCAGTAGCTGGTGTCTGTCTTTCCAAATCATAAATTATTTGTATGAATCTTTATAGGCACTGTTTAGATCCCATCTATCTCCATGCGTACACATCACAGACATTTACATGTTAGCAATGTCCCAGAAAGAATGTGGGATTTTACAAATTTGCATAGAAAAAGGCTCTGCCAAATGTCAATGTAAGCCACGTTTTTGGCTGCTTTAAGGCTGCCAAGCATTTGTTTTCCACTCTTCGATAAACCATCAAAACATTTTACCATGTGATTTTGGGAGGTTGAATGTGTTTTTTTGAAAAATGTGTAATGACTTGGATGTTCTTTTTTAGAGAATAATGGCTCTATTACCTTACCCAACAGCTGGAGAATACGCACTGTAGTTGTTATATGCAGGGTGTGCACGGACCCACATTCCTGTCGCTCTGTAATGGTTGCTGTTGGCATCTTGGTAGTCTCCTCATGAGGTTTCTCCTTGACCTGATATCCAGTTTGGACGATCGTCCTGATCTTTACAATATCCAGTTAATTTTATTCAGCCTAATCCTAATCACCTCATTTGGTGTCAGGGGATGGCAAAATAGTTTTGCACAAAATTAGAATAGTGATTAGTTAAATCTGAATACAGTTAAACCCCGCATTTTCTATGCGAACAAAGCACTGACTTTTTTATTTTTCAGAAAAATCATTAGTTCATTTCTCATTTGAATTCAGACTGTACATCAACAACTTTACATCAACAAAACTAGATGAGATATCTATAACTTATGTATGGTATATTAAGATTTCATTTTGGTTTACAAAATAGCTTTTATTCAATGAAGTATTAGTTAAACTTTTCATGTTCATATGAACCTATGTCAGGACTTGTCTCCAGTAACCACATTCTAGTGATTTCTGCTCCGAAATGAACACCCCATTCAGATGGAAAACAAACCTGGTCAGCCAGTGATAGGAATGTTGGGACAGCCTCTGTGAACAGCATGCAGGATGTACAGACTCCCTCAGTATGTATTCAAACATTTGTGATTAGAGTGAGTAGAGCCTGCCTTCCACCCATAGCAAAGGCTCTGTTCTCCATGAGACTGTGTTGAACTACTGATAAGGAGGTTGGACACAGACATAATGTGGGTGGGAAAAACAAAGGAGCGAGAACGCAGTGCTAGGATACTGTAGTGTTGGCTGGGCCTGTGCCCATGTTTACCAACCCAGGAAACTATTGCCATTTACTGTACCTTTAACCTCTTGTTGTACCTCCAGTTCTCTTATGTTTATTTAATTCCATGAAACTACCACACAGGGGTGCAAGAGAATCCTCAACCAAACCTGTCTTCATTTTACTACGGCCTAATGATTCTTAAAAAGTAGGGTTTTTATCCAGAAAATAGGGCAGCGACTTTAAAGGTGGAGGCCATTGTGGAAACAGTGAATTCCCACAGCACAGGGATTGAATACATACTGTATGCAAGCAACACATCTTCCAAATATAATAATGGATTTTCATCAGTGTTTTTAAATAAAATGTCATGAGAGAATTGGTCAAGGGTATGAATACATTTGGCATAAACACATTCAAACCAGAGGTATTTGACACTGTCCTCAAGGAACCACACCCGTATGTAAGTATGCTAGAGTTACTACACCTGATTCAACTGGTCAGGTAATCATCAAGCCCTTGATTAGTGAACCAGGTGTGGCTGTACAGTGCTACAACAAACAAATTTACATCTGGGAGTCCCTGAGGAGTGGGTTGAATGCCTTTTGTTTTTGAATATAAGAAACTTTGTAAGGATCTGTTTTTTTTTCATTAAAACAGTGGGGGAACCCTAATAAGTTCCTAGAGAACCCTTCAAAATCGGATACATTTTCTGTTGAAGAAAGGCTCAGGTCTGTGTTTCTGGCAATAATACAAAAGCTGAGCACCACGTTCCATTTAAAGCCACCCAGCACGATGAATATCCCTGGGATGTCAAACAACTGGAGAGCCTGGATTCATCCCTCCTAACAGAGGAAGAGTATAAGGGACAGAGACATAAAAAGGGGGAGAGATATGAGAGTGAAAAAAGCAAAATAGTGACTGGAAGAATGGATTGAAGCCAACGATAATTCCTGTGCAGTAAATTTTTACAGTATACACCCGGGGCTAGCGTAATTTGTGTTTGTGTACAATTCATACACCAATATGTAGCAAAGCTCTGGCAAAATGAAAATGGTGTCACAGCATTATACATTGTCACTGCCTGGACCTTCCACTAAGTAGCTGTGCTTGTGAAGAAACCTCGGGCCAAATCGGAGTGTTTACCTATGCTGAAGTGGGCCAATCATACTCTCACCTCCAGTACCACTTCAAAAGCATTAACACACTGGAGTGGCCTCTATTACAGTTCTTCTCAATCGTTTACAAGCTTTCCCTGGAACAATTTGGAAGATTTTCAAAATGTTATTCTAAAAGAAAAAAAGTACTGCTTTTGTTCGTACTTTCTAAATAGTGTCTCTTTTTGTCATAAACACATTAACATACCATATCTTTTAGAACCGTATTATACTATACAAATTAAAAGTCCATTCATCAAAGGAACACAATTTAATGAAATCATACTTCAGTACAAACATGCTTCATCTTGAGTCAAAATAAATCTGTCTTATAAAAATTCCAGTAGATCAACACATTTTAATTGGATCACGATTATCAAACTACTATGAAAAGGTGCAGAGTTATGGGAAATTACAATATTGTAATACACAGAAAACTGTTTGAAACTCACACAATTCTAATGTAAAAAATTGTCACAAATGTAACACATCATTATTCAATTCATACAGTACAGGGGATGGTCTATATAGCCTCATTCATATTATGTCTCTGCATTATGCTGTGCTGGCCCCCTAGTGGTTGTAGTCTCCATTGCAAAATATTTTGACATTTTTCAACCAATGCATTAGTTCAAAGCAGCAACAGCCTGTCAGCAAACCAGATGTTAGCAACCTAGCTTCTTTCTAGGCTTAAGCAAACTAAGGTAACATGTTTTGTTACTTTATGTTCTAGTACATTCTTTTACTCTGTTGAAAGCTCATTTTTACCAATCTTCAAAAATGAATGCATTTTTTTATTTAAAGCGGACTCCCTCACATCCTGAAAAGGACATACTTTGTAACAACATACTTTGTGATGTGAACAAATCCTAACAGTGGCCTATCTATACGCTGCCCTTGAGAAACTGTGTTTTGAATTCCTCTCTCACTGAAGAATTCAAAAAGGTTATTGTTGTTTTAAACACTAAAATATACTACCCCTTCCTCGGATAATGCAAAAGGACAGCTGAAAACCTTTCAACTTGAGTGTACCCATCAGAGGACAAATTTATGAGCTGGATAAAAACATCAAGAAACTAGGGGCTAAAATGTTGTTTTCTATACAGCAACTTTAAGAATACAGAAACTGTAAGAATAATTGTCTAAATTGCAGTCCTGGGTAATAGTATTCTTCTATCACATTATCACCCTTTTAATAATGACCCTGTGGGATCCAAACCCAGCTCAGAGATAGTGTCTATACTTTACCCATTTCAATAACTTCCTAACAAAGAAGTTGATCCTCTGGGCTGTGATTCCCAGAGGTCCCCCAAAGTGTTGTGTGCATCCTTACCAAGGTACAGTATTCTACTTGCATCCTTATCAAGGTACAGTATTCTACTTGGATCCTTAACAAGGTACAGTATTCCACTTGCATCCTTACCAAGGTACAGTATTCTACTTGCATCCTTATCAAGGTACAGTATTCCACTTGCATCCTTATCAAGGTACAGTATTCTACTTGCATCTTTATGAAGGTACAGTATTCTAATAACAACAATGCCACAACCAATCCAGTTGGGCTTTGGATAGGGACATGAGGCCAGGTAATCCTGAGCGTGGTCCAAGGGCTCAGGCCCTCCTGATTCAACAGGACACTAGAGATATCAGACTGAGCGTTCCTTAGATCCAAAACAATAACTTAACGTTTCAGATTAACCCTAGTCCCCTAACACAAACTTATAGCACAGAAAATGCTGAGACATACAGTCTTTCCAGGCTTGATACTTCCAATTCGGTGAACCGTCATTTTAATTCTAGTTCTCTGGAGGCTTGCCATAGAGGCTTGCCATAGAGGCTTGCCATAGAGGCTTGCCATAGAGGCTTGCCATAGAGGCTTGTCATAGAGGCTTGTCATACATTCCTGCATTCGGGCAGGTACCTGTGGTTCCCAGAAGGTGAAAAAGTCTCGTCTTTCATGACATCAGCCGGCTCGTGGGTCGGAAACATTTTCTATATTTCATGATTACATTTTTTTCTTGTGCTGTACTGTTCTGTTTTGTGGGGGGGAGTGATGATCCTTCATAGCCTATCAACGACAATGCTGTGAAAAAGAGTGGATTTAAGAGATGTAAAACGGTGGTCAGTAATTAGTCGCTGCTGATAGCATTTCAATTGGTTACATAACTTGATCAGAGTCCTTGATGTGGTTGTTTCCCCTACTCTGCAAGGGCTGCAGCTTTTTGGGGAGATGGTAATGACTCCTCCTGGGCGACAGTTGTCACAGTGTCTAGTGGATCAGTGGTTTGAGGCTCACAGGCGGTGGTCAAAACGGGGAGCAAAAGGCTGCACAATGCGCCCCATTTCCTTGCCTTCACATGATAATTCCTTTTCAGTGCATTGTTCCATGGGTCATGCAAAAATGCCAAATTTAACAAGATTTTTAGAATAATAATGCGTTTTGTAATAGGGGAATACACCATTGCGTTTTTATATTTAAGCCATGTGTGAAACCATTTTTGAAATGTTATAACAGACTGTTATAAATGGCTGTTGTTGCTCCGGTTGAAGAGACGGGAAACATGCTGCATTTTCTTTCAGAATATGTGCTGCTAAGTCACTGGTCTGAGTCACTGGCTTGCTCATGTTCCATCATGCTCCCCTCATGCGATAGGTGTGAACTCTGTGGGCTTTACTCTGTCCTCTCATATGGGTGTTCAGTGTCCCTTTGATTTGGTGCTTGGCAAAGTGGAGTTATTTCCTGCCTTCTCGTCCTAATGCTCTTTTGGCCGAATGGGCAAAAATTGTCACAGAGCAACTCCAAAATCTTGTGGATAGCCTTCCCAGAAGAGTGGCAACTGTTAAAACTGCAAAGGGGGGGGCAACTACGTATTCATGCCCATTGATTTGGAATGGGATGACCAACAAGCTCATATAGGTATGATGGTTAGGTGGGCTGTGAAGGCTGCCATCTTGGAGACGCTCTAACCCAATTGTCTAACCATCACTATTTGGCCCTTGCCAAAGTTTCTCAGAACCTTACGCCCATTTTTTCAGTTTTTAACACATCAACTTTGGGGACAGAATGTTCATTTGCTGCCTAATATATCCCACCCACTATCAGGTGCCATGATAAGAGATTATCAGTGTTATTCACTTCACCAGTGGTCAGTGGTCATAATGTTATGACTGACCAGTGTATAACATAGCTACTGAAGGTTGTAGCCAGCAACGTTTTTGTCTATCCTGACCCGAAAAGCATACTTTGATAATACACCAGAAATAGTCATAACATAACCATAAACATTTTCATTTTAGGCTTTCTATAACGTAGCAACCGAAGGTTATAGCCAGTGAAGTTTGTGTCTCTTTTCCAAAAACAGAATAATTATTAATTTGAGTTAACAACTTATTCTATTTTAACTAATAGATAAACATAAAGTATTTTTGTTCTTCTTAAGACTTTGTCTGTTCTCACATGAAACCAAGCGAAGCCTAGCTTATACTTGGGCCGGCCTTGAACACTTGACTAATCCAAGTGTTATTCATTTCTTTCTTTTAGCTGATCTCTCAGTCATAGTAGCCAATTATTTTGCAATGCAAAAGAATGTACATACACTATTTGTCATACTTATCCTACCCTTGTTTATATGACTGATTTACTTAGGGGTAGTTATGAGTAATCAATACTTACTAGTAGTAAATATTAAACTGCAAAAAATGTGTTGCGATACTATTCTTTAATGTGTTCCCCACTACAAATAGTCAAGTCAAATGTATTTGTAAAGCACATTTAAAAACAACTTATGTCAACCAAAGTGCTGTACAGTCAAAACATATAGCCAACTAAACATATTTATTGGGCATGACAAACATACTCAGAACGTCCTACCCATTTGCAGACTCAAATGCTGAAGAAGAAGGATAGGTCTTAAGGTGAAATTTAAAAAGATTTCAACTAGTAGAGGACCAAATATATCAAGGTAGACTGTATGGTTCTACACTGTGTCCAATAACCAAGTGCTATACAATGTTTAGGGGCACAATGTTTCACACCTTTGTGTGATTGTTCTTATACTGGTTTTGTTTGAATGCTAAATTCATATGATTCATGTTTTTACATTGAAGAACTGTAGTGTGGTTTGGTTCATCCTATGGTGTGACAGTATGTCATTTGGTGTGACATTCAGAATTGTGACCTAAGAAAGATAAAAATCTCAATGGACCAATAGGAAAATAGTATCAGCAAGAGACACAAGTATTTTGTTTGATGTATAACAGTGTTTGTCTGAATTAATCTAAAATATATTGAAAGATTGAGAACAGATGGTCACTTTGTGTGTTGATTAAGAAAAATTATAAAAAATATGATGAATTTACATAAGGAAATAAACAACTATGATAGAGTTAGTTAAGACAAGTGTACTCCATTTTCAATTTATATACAACAATTTTCATGTCACATAATTTAACACTCATAAACACTAATACAACACGTTGGTGAATATATTCAGATTCCAATACAAAATCTTAAATACCGTTTATGTTTTTGGATATCTAAGAGTCAGTCAGTACAACATATCTCAATAATTTTCATGCCTAAATATGTATACCTTTTGATTTGTTTAGTTGTTCATCTGAGGCTACTGGTGAGTGTACTCAGGGGACATCCTGTCCCATGCTTTTTCCTGTGTCTCCCTCCTGACAGGACATCAATGTTTCCCCTCATAGTGAGGCAATGCCTGAACTAATAACTCTGATATCTCTTTCTCACACTGTGTGTGATATGGTTTGTCCTATACATTTGTTTAAGAATGTCACAGTAAATCACACATCGGTTATGATACAAGAACATATACGCTAACGACCGTAGTCACGTTTCTGTGACTGAAAGGTATATTGAACTCACACAGAATCTGAGCAGTGACCCTTATGAGTGACCATTTAACTGCACTGGATAGTTACATTGATACCAGGTAGGCCGATCATAAGACAGTCAGAGGTTGGCGAGATTGACTGATCAAGTTAATTAGTATGAATGTGTGATTTGGTGTTGTGTAGTTTTCCATAAACAATGGCCAGTTCCACCCATCCACCTACACTCACTCACTCACTTACTCGCTTTATCACACACACCCATGTGCACACATTCATGGGGTTGAAGAAGTGATCAGTGAACATGTCCAATGGCCAGCTCCATCTTCATGTTCAGTAATAGAGATGGAGAGGGAAAAGGTCTCAGGGTTCAGAGCAGGAGTCAGGTTGACATCCATCAGATAGGGTTTTCAGTGTTATTACCAAAGACAAAGAATGACTTGATGGAGGTTACAATTTATCAGAAAAGATAAAAAGAAATAGATTAGATAAAAGGTTAAATGTATTGTATAGAAATACATATTTAAATTGTACAACTGTGTCGAAACTGGAATTTTATTGGAGCAATGGTTGGTACACATTGCTGTTCTGAAAGCATCTTTATTATCCTCTAATATAATGTGTAGTTATATTATAAAAAGTAAAGTATTGTGCAAACTTCTTATACACTTAAAAGTCGAATAAGGCCATTAATTTGGGTGGTATGTATGTTGAAAAAAATATATATACAATATGTATAAATACATGAATAAACAGTTACTATCCAAATAAATGACTTCAGTTCGAATTTCAGGTGCCTAGGACTTTTGCACAGTTCGGTATGTAGTTAACTTTTACTATTCACCACTACACTCTAATAACAACATACACATTTTAGTCAGTACATTTTATGCAGGTTGACATGTGAACTGATTTTGACATCTTGACGCCTTAATTAATCAAAAAACTGTCTAACAATGAGAATGTTGTATAACCATGAAACATTTGCCAGGTTATACAATGAAATAGGAGGTGGTTTCATGACCTTTAATTGTATTTATACAAATAGTACAACCATTTTTATTGTTCCTTTGTAAAATAATTCACAAGCACTTGTTCATTACATCTCTGGAATTAGAGTCTGTAATTAACACCATATTCATGTGAGTACACTTTAACTATGAATTAGTACAAGTTACAACCCTTTGTAATTACAAATACAATTCTAACATGTTAAGGATACTCATAATTTAGACTGCTAAAATCCAGAATTTGAATAAAAAATGTTTCCCAAAACTCCTTTTCATAGTTGCAGTCTGCATATTGGCGCCTTCTGAAATGCTCACTGACTTCTATTGGAGGAATTTCCAAAGAAAGAATTACACCCACTTAATCTTCTATCTTTTTGGTTCTGAAACAATTCTTCTCTGTGCGTCCTGTTAAACATTTCAGTCCTGAAACACTCTTCATGATTCTCTTCCTAGCGTTGAAACAGTGCAGACAGACAGTCTTGGTCTCGGGAGGAGAAGAGGTGGGGCGTGAAGGAGCATGGTACACCCCTCTCTGGACGAGGTGCTCTCCCCGTGACACGCCTGATTTACATCCTGTTGTACGGCCATGGCCTCATCTCCCCTTCAATGATTCCTGCTTGGATGTACAGTGTACACAGGTTTCAAACTATTTTCAACAGTGCTACATACTGAAAAGGGGGAAACAGTTGTCTTTCTTGGTTAGTAATCTCATGAGAGTGACCCAGTGGAATAACTTGATTAATTATGGCCATGCAAATGCCACACATATCTGAGAGATCAAGTGAGAGATCATAAAAGTTAATTAGTATAGAGAAAAGAGAGAGAATGTCCGTCTCTCAGCAGTCAACAGCTCACCCTGTTATGGCCCCATTGGTTTTCAACAAAGCCATTCATCCTCAGAGGAGCCAATGAGCAATAGCCTCAGTTCCGGGTCCAGCCAATCACTAAGCTCGGAGAGTGACATTGAGGGAGATGCTCCAAATAGCTCAGTAGTGTTTATGGGCTCCTGCCTGGCTGACAGAAAGCAGAACCCCCGATAGGAAAAAAAGCAATTAGGCAATTACGCCATGCAGGCCTATTAGGAGGGCTGGATCCCAGTGTTTTCTTTGCCTCTTTATGGGCAGATAAGGGACAGCGCTGAAAAATTATAAAATGGAGAGTGCAGATCACATCCAGAGAAGTCTGAGAAGAGGGATGGGGATGAGGGAGATTCTGGGAAGAGGTTTCGGGCCATGGAAGGGTTTTCAAGGAGGGTCTCTTTATTTAAGAGGAATAATGCTCTGACTGAACTTTGTTTAACTTTGAACTCTATCCAGGGAGATTGAATGATTGGAAATGAAATATTGTCACACTAATAGCTTTAGGTTTTAAACATATGGGACACCATTCAAAAGCAGATGATAAAGAGACCATCCCGCATTCTCAACATCATATTATACAGTACAAATCAAAGTTTTAGAAACACTTGCCGATTAAAGTGAATTGGTAAGTGTGTCCGAACTTTTGAGTGGTACAGATTTTGGATGCCAAATTATAAACAACTCATGTACTACATCACTTCATACTATACCAAACCAAATAAACTCTCAGATTAAAACTGATCAAGCTGCCCACTGAGAAACATCTATTAGGTTAATGTTCCTGAACCTTTCTTACTCATGTAGACGATTGAGCTGTTAATCTTAGGCCTGGGTGATTACAAGAAACACAACCCTGCTTCTTAGTCCTGAGGCTGGCTTTGTGGTGCAGTTTAAGTCTGTGGCATATTTCTGTGGTACTGTCTGCTCAGGCAGAGGATCAAAGCTCCAGGGCAATGAAGACTTGTCTCCCAGACTGGACCAGGAGACCCACCACTAACTATAAATCTCACCAGAATGAGGACCTGGACACCTGGGTGGTCTCTCTCTCACCCCTCTCTTCTTTGCCTTGCCTCTCTCCCTCCCTCTACCATTCCTTTTACATCACAATACCTCTACACAAAGCATACTCTTTTATACAAATCCTGATAAAAAACCATAAACAGTATAACAGTCTCTCTCTTTTTACCTCTCCTGTCTTTTCTTTTTGGGTCCTGCTCTCCCCCTCTGCTATTGAGAATCGGAGGTCCTCTAAATCCATTTCAAAACTAATAAACAATTGTCAAGTGAGAGGGAAAGCAGAGAGCGCATTGACCACTTTAAAAGCACATCAAAGAAAAGAGAGAAGAGCCATGGGGATGGGAAACATAGACGGTCCAGCACACACACACACACACACACACACACACACACTTATTAGAATGTGTTGTGCTGTACAGTATCTAATTTCAAAATGTCATTCTAGTTAATAGAATGCCAAAACATTTAGCAACCAAAATTGTTTATATAGGTAATATCAATGAATATAGAAATTACAAAGCTATCATGCCAATAAATCACTTTAGTACTCATTTAACAAGTATGTGGTGATTTTTAAAAACTCTCAGTACAAACCCCTAAACAGATCACACATGCAACACAGCAAGTCTTACATTCATAACAAATGATTGTACTTTAATTTGGTTTGTACACAGTTCTTAACACCCATCATTGTTATAAACCCTACAATATTTTTATTTTATGAAATCCTCTCAAATGACTCTTTAAGAACTACTTTAATTCCATTAGCAAATAATGCTAAAGTTTGAATGACCCTTTGAACTGCTGATGGTCCTGTGCTACATTTAGCACATTTAGCACAGGATCACAGGTTTTTGAGGAATAGACACATTGGTAAATAGACATTTGTGACATGCTCACAAAAAGGCATTTCCTCAGGTTCTGGAAGAAAGGCATGTGATTTGTTTAAACACTTTCTTTTCAACCAGAATTGTAAAACCATCCGATCCTGTTCTTACTTTAAATCCTCAACTTATTCCATATTCTTAATCTATCCATAACTCTTACTTAAACCTGAACTCACCCTATAAACTTCACAAAAACCTACAGGATGATAATCTGTTGGCTACATAATATTCAATGTTCCCACATTATGTGTACAGTGTACACCAACAAACAAAATTAATTGAACATTATCATTTCTACCAAAGCAGTGATAAATTAAGTATTTCCTCCAATGATACATGGAAAAACTATAATAAAATAAATTCTAAATAAGTATTTAGCGCAAACTAACATGCATTAAGTCTGTCTGGCATTTGGTTGACATTTCCTGTTCATGCCACAGTCAATAACTGCATGTTTCACTCATCAGGAAATGAATATTTTTGCATGGTGAATCCAAGCCTTACATTGGTCAGCAGCAATGTGATGAAATGCCTCATCCAGGGTCTAAGAGAGGGAGACATGCTGATGGGGAAGCCAGCCACATGCATTCCACCATGCTGACAAGTATTCCTTAATGGAAAGGAGAGCATTAGGACATATGATGTCAGGGAAGTATTGGCACAAATGTGTTCCTAAACCAACTCTGCATGTTGGAATCTAACAATCTCCCACACATTTACATACAGTTGATTACCCATTCAGCTTGACAGACCTGCTCAATATCAATAAGAGACTCAGGTATGGACCACCTCATTTTCAGCTAGAGTGGAGCGTAATCAAACATTTGTTTGAAAAAATATATATACAATGAATATGGGATTCAAGTGCAGACTGTCAGTGTTACTGTAATTTAAGAGTATTTTTGTGCACATTGGCTGAACCATTTAACGATGACAAGTTTTGTACATAGTCTGCCTGTTTTACAGTGCCAAACGTATTTGGATGGATTTCAGTTTTTTTTCTATTGATAAGACACTTGTAATGAAACCAGGGTCCAGTTCATCATCATCATAAAATAATGAGCAAAGCAGTATTCTTTTTTTGCAGAACAGTTAGTCATTTATCAATGCATACATAATGCAAATTTTAAGCACATTGGTAAACAAAACTCTTTACAAAAGACATCTCTGCAAAACTCATTTAAGTGAATAATGTCAAACAAAATTAAATCACCAAACCTCTTCATTATGTGTGTAAAACATCTATGCACAATTGTTCAAATGTCAATCTGTCCTTATAAATGAAAAAAGAAAAGAAAGCAACTTTGAGATGTTATATGCAAGAATGGACCAAGCCAGAGGCCAAGTGTGAAAGCAAGGAAAAAGTAGATGCAGAGGGGCCAAAGAGGAAAGATGATGTTGTCCGTTAAGGACTTTCCATGAATGCGACTGGGCAGCTTGACCAGTGAACTGTTAACTTGGTGTATTTTACTTTTATTCTCAGTATGTACAACATTATTAAATTGGTAAAGAACAAAATAGAACAAGGTCAAACAAACTGCTGATATTTGCTCAAATAATTGTCGATGATTAGAAACAAATTGCACATACAGCTCCGGAAATAAACAAGAGACCACTGCGCCTTTTTCTTTCCTTTCCAAAAAGGTTGAAACGGAAGGTTTTGAGTGAGGAACCGAAGTGTTCAATTTGCAGTGGTCTCTTAATTTGAACCCTTCTGCTCCTCACTCAAAACCTTCCTTTTCGACTTTTTTAGGAACAAATTAAAAAGGTGCAGTGGCCTCTTCATTTTTACCCTGAAAAATCACCTTAGTAGTGATGGCAATATGTTAAGGATCATTGCTGCATGATTTAAGTGACTTGAGTCTATGGGCATTTTGCAGTTCTCAGCAGGACACATGTTGCTGTGCGCTTCAGAATTCAGCCTGCTGCCGAGAGCTGTTGCATCATCAATTAAAACAGTGAGTCACTTCCAAGGACAGCCAAACACGTCTCAAAGACAACACCACCTTGTTTCACAGATGAGGAGTTGGCCCCTTTTTCCACACTTCCCTGTTGTGATCCTTCTGGTACATTTTGATCCTTGTGTCATTATTAACACAAAGTGCTGGAATACAGCGCCAACAAAATGAAAAGAATGGTCAATGTCCGAATACTATTGGAGTTCACAGTAGCTGCACACAGGAAGATGCTTCCCCCACATCGTCCAGGCATTTGGACGGTCTTTTGTTGCCTCATGTTATTGCACAGAGGCCACTTTGTCTTAGCCAGCATAAAGCCCACCCTCAGCACGTTTGTGTGTTTGAAACTCACTGAGTTGACCTGAAAGTGTGGGTTCCTCGCGTTAGCCATTCTATACTCTTCAGAATATTAATACAGTAGGCAAGAAATCTATGTGATCATGTACCGACAAGAGAGTGTGTGCATCTGTCATTACGCTGCTATAGCTTCTCTTCAATTGATTGAAGATAAAAACTGAAAGACGGTAACGTGGCTGTTGCAGGTGGATGATGTGTTTTCTTTACTGCTGCTTTAAGATCTGCCTCTATCTTTCCCCGGCTGCGTCCATTTCCCTCAAACCTCCCTCCTCCTCCGTTCATCACTGCCACAGTCTGGATGCTGTGGAGGAGCCAGAATGGCTGAGACCGGGGGAGCCAACCCTCTGTAGGGGGAGAGAGAGGGGGAGGTGGAGGATGATGGCCGGCAAGAGGAGGGGGACGGAGGGAGATAAGTCCACTTCACAGTCCATGACATAAATCACATCAAGACATGACACCGGGACACTGAGCAGGACCACTGATAAAACTAGCAGGGGAGAGAGAGAAAGAGAGAAAGAGAGAGAGAGAGAAAGAACGTTGTAAGAGAGAGAACATTCAGATTGTTTTTACTTGTTAACCACAACAGCAGAGATCGAATGTGCAGCCAGGGTGGTAATTAAGCCATAGGACAGCAGGGTGAGGGGAATATCCAGGGCCTGAGTGGGTGTCGTTGTTTAAAGCAGCTGTCTGCTTCTGTTCCCACTAACACAGAAAAGAGGGATGCGATGATAGTGTTATTGTAGGCCAAACTAGAGAACCTCATATTCTCAAGATAAACTCGAATCTATGTGGTGTTGCCTGTATTCCCTTAGGATTTAATCCATAAAACATTTCATTAGCCTTCCATTCCTTTCAATAACAGGCCTTTAATTCGAAGCACGGGAAATATTGTGACAAAGTCATATGACATCATGTCTCCAGCATGTTGACAGGGAGTTGTATTGGGTGGTTCGTGACGATTTTCCCATACCTTGTAGTGTCATTATCCTCGTGGCTTGGTTACCAGGTCAACACAGTAAAAGAATGGGAACTTGTAAATTGTTTGACGGCCTTACATTTCTACCGCTGGCTTAAATGAACTGTGGAACCACGCGGCTAATTCATTATAAAAACAAAACGTCAGTTTGTTTACCAAAATGCCCCCAGCCTGTATATATATGGCCTAGACACGCTAGTATCACACCTCAGAGAGAATGACAATGGTTGTGGGTCCATTTATTAGGTGTTGAGGAAGGTCAAGAGAAAGTGCAACAAGAGGGCTATGTAGACAGTCATTCCAGGTAATAACTTTGCCCAGGCCTGGGTCGTATTTGGCTTTAGAAATAGTTTTCCATAAACAACATAAGAAAATTACAGAATGTGCTCTTTGAAGAGTTTTCAAGGCTGCTGGTCCATTTGAGCTACCTGAGTTACATTGTCGGCCTCATGGCCTTTATCACATAAAGTCGCAGGGCCATGAAATCAGATGATCAATACGATGATTATTTTCAATTAGGATGAGTCATTTTATTTTAAAGTTTGACACTAATCTAGGTGGAAAGTCCACCATTCTTACCCAGAATGTGCACACATGAGGTAAGAACACACTAACACAGGCGGACATATGCATACACACACACACACACACACACACACACACACACACACACACACACCAGCTTACATAGGTACACAGTCACTCCTTAGTGCTATCAGTAAGAAGTGAGATTGAGCTTTTTTTTAGAATGGAAAAACTTGCAATGAACATTAAAGCAAATAGGAATGAGTGTGCTTTCCTGGCCAGACATTCAGTCTTTCCTGCTGGAGATAGGAGCTGAAACACCAAACCTACTCCAAGAACCCTCCCACATGTTTCCCAAACCTGCCTGCAATTGGCTGGCTAACATACATGCACATATGGATCTGCATAGACCTACGCATGCTAACAAGCTTTACATACTAAGATACACATGGATTTATACAGAGAGATAGAATTAGAGAGAGCGACAGAGATATATGGGGGGGTGGGGGGGGGTATAAGCTGGTGGGGGAAATGTCCTCACAACTGTGTGATGTGTTTGGGTCTGGTTTTCTCTGCTCAGTGGAGCCTGCTGCCTGTCAACTGTGAGTGGCCTTATCTTCCCCAAACATTTACTTAACCCTTTGTCTTACAGGACCTGGGACAATGAGACAGGCCCGAGGAATCCCGACAGAAAGCCACGGAGACAGGCTGCCTGTTTTCTGATACCATACTCCCTTCCCTAGCCTGGTCTAATCTGAGCGACTGACTCCACCCTAACTCTACCACGCGTTTCACTGCCAGCTGCATAGAGACACTAATGACTAGCCTCTTCTTCGCTTAAGTCTCACTCAGCATCTCATCGCTCCTCTGCTTCCCCCTCTTCTTTCGACTCTCTTAATCTTTCCCACCCAAAATGTCATTTATTAAAACCTGGAATGTATATTTCCATGATTTGCTTTATTTCATTCCCTCATCTCTTGTTCTGGCCCAGCTAACTCAAATAATGTATTTTTTCTTCTTAATTTAGGTCCCCATCTCTTGCCGTAAATACCATTGGTTATCTATATGTGTTTAGTGTGCTAACTTATGTGTCAGAAGAATGCAGCAATCAACCTTTGTCTTTGTGTCCATTTAGGGGTCGAGGGTTGAGGCTGTGAGCTGAGGGGACATAAGGAAGGCAGGGGAGTTTGAAGAGGGGTCAGGCTTAAGACATCATCAAGCGGAACAATGCTGTGCCACTGGGGAGTGTAGCGCTTCTGATATTACCATAGAGTCAAATACATCTCCTTCACAATTGGCTTTGGTTTTCTCAATCATGTACTAGCATTTTTTTATTTGTATTCCCAATATTCAGAAATGGCATTATGTCGTAAACCTATGTATTAAACCTTACTTTCTGCAAATAAACATTTTAATTGTCTTTCCAGATCCTTAAATACAGGTTTCCTCAGGTTTTCCTTGATTTTTTATTTTACCTCCTGTGCTCAGTTTCATCATATTCAATCTTTCTCAGCTGTCAACCTCAGTTAGTTTTGCAGGTGCCCAAACCACCTGAGGGAGTAATTAGAATGATCTGACACAAAGAAATCTCTGTTGACGGTGTCTCAGTGATGTTGCAAACTTGCATCACCAACAGATCTTCGGCAGCTAGCTGCCCATTCAAGGCTCAAAGCTCCATGCGATGGTCAGCTTGGTGCTACAAAAGAGCACGTTAGCCCAAGTCACTTCCTGGGAGTCACACAATAGAATATCTTGGGAAAATATTGTACATTATTAAGCGCTAACGAGACAAGACCCTGTGCATTTTTTTTAAATGTCGTTGCCTTCTCAAAACATACATACAGTACAATATCAAAACATTAACAAACTGTAATACTGTAATACTGTCAAAATTCTAAATACATTCATCAAAATAACTGACATTTCTAGAAAAGATAAACACAAACAACAACAAAAAGGTTTGTCCTTCTGTCCTTATCATCACTGTTTCTTTGAAGCAAATAAATATCTAGAATCAAAATTGGAGTGCATATGTGAGCTTGTGGGAGGGATTCATTCATCTAAATCCGATTAAATACATCTCTTCCCATTCACAATGTTGTGAAGCAGACCTCATTGTCTTCTTTTGTACCTACTAATGAAGCCATTTACAGTTTTAGTACATTTTACTGATCTCTGTAAACGGATAGCTTTTCACTTTTTATGAAAACTTGTTGATATTCTTGTGAACAAAATATGTATTCAGTGTAATTAAATGTGTTTTGTTGAAAGTAAGACATCCAATGTCCAAAATTACATAGGCAAGATTATGATCAAACATTTGAAAAATGCTCATTTAAAGCTATTCAAGCATTTTACTAATGTTTTTCTGTTATAAGTATGTTTAATCAAAATAAAAAAATAATGCTTGTAAGCAATTGAGAACAACTGTATGATCATCCACCTTACAAACCAATCAGTGGCCAAAAGTTGAACAGGCTTTTTTTCTCCATCAATTCATCCCTGCCAGGCAGAGCTAAAGTATTGCAGCCAGAGGAGCTGAGTAAAGCACTTCGGTGAACTCTTGATCCCAGATGGTGGAGCACTGCACTGAGCGAAGGGAGATAGGAGAGAATGTTACATGAAATACTTCAAGCTCTCCTTGGTGCAATTCTTCGTATAATCAAACAAATCATGATTACAAATATTTCAGAAGAGGAGGATCTGGAGCTGTAAATCTGTCACTCTCATTTGTGTTCTCAGCAATGGATACAAACCCACTGGAGGAGAACTCTTTCCTGTCTCTCTCTCTCTCGCTCGCTCTCGTCTCTGCGTTCTTACTGTAAAATAAATAGAGTGCATCTATGTGCAGGAAACAGAGGAGAGGCTCTGCTCCAGGTTACACAAAGTGCACAGTCGGAGACTACAGGGAGGGAGAGGTGAAGTCAGAGAGAGAGAGAGCTGTGTTAAATAAGACTGAGAGACAGTTGTTCAGATAGTGAGGGAAAAGAAAAGTTTGGATGTGAGAAGCAAAAACAATAAAGAAGAGCAAGTAAGTGAGATCGAGAGCGGGCAAGGAATGAACAGGGTAACTTATTTACATCCGAGCAGAGGTCTGACATGAGACAGTGGAGAGGGAGGGAGAGATAATGGAAGAGAATGAAAGGGAATTCCACATGCAGTCTTTACGATGGCCATAATTATCATTATTTAGTGCTGTTCTTAGCATACGGGGCGGAATTACTGGGCATGACATCACCGCCGGAGCCTAATCAGAAGATCAGACGCTGCTATAGGGCTATGCACACGGCATCATTCAGGTTTCAGACCTCAACGACGACACATGAGTTGGTTCATATTTTAACATCTTGCTCTCATTCAATTGAAAACATGATGCCATTTCTGCATTCGGTGTACTGTAAATGTGGGTAAATCAACCATTTCATGTAGCTTTTGGCTTTGCTTCTTATGACCCGGGTGTGTGTGTATGTGTGTTTGTGTGTGTATGTGGTTGTGTGTGTGTGTGTGTGTGTGCGTGTGTGTGTGTGTGTGTGTGTGTGTGTGTGTGTGTGTGTGTGTGTGTGTGTGTGTGTGTGTGTGTGTGTGTGTGTGTGTGTGTGTGTGTGTGTGTGTGTGTGTGTGTGTGTGTGTGTGTGTGTGTGTGTGTGTGTGTGTGTGTGTGTGTGTGTGTGTGTGTGCGTGTGTGTGTGTGTGTGTGTGTGTGTGCGCCAGCATGCGTGCGTGTGTCTGGGGGTTTCTCTCTAGTGGAAGACAGCATTCCTGATGAGTCAGTGACCTCGAGGCTGAAGAGGGGTGATGGTAAAGCTGAGCTTGAGTCATTGGTAGCTCATGGTCATAGGGCTGTGTGTTGATAGCTAATGAACGCTGGAATAGATACGGCAGGAGGGTGGAGATGGTTAGGTGCGTATGGACTAGCAGTAGAGCAGAAGGTCCTGAAGAAACGTGGGAGGTTGGGGGTTACTGGCTGTCCTGTCTCCTCCTGTCCTTGCCTTGATGGGGGTCTGAGGTAAAAATAATACTGCCATGGATCAGCCACAAAGCCTGACGCTGACGCCTGTCCTGACACTAAGGTGGCGCAGTGGGAACCAGGGAGCCGTCCCCCACTGGGGCCAGTACCTGGTACCCATCACTCCACACCCCTATCCCCCACACACACCCACCCCCACGTCCACCCTCCCTCCCACACCCGCCCACCAGAGGGGTTGCTTCTCTGAGGCTCAGCTCAGTAGATAAGACTATGCCCTCCTCCAGGCCACCATCCACCACAAGGACTCTGTATAATCCCTCATTATTCTGACTGTAATATACTGTACACTGACAAAGCAGATGGGATCTCTTGATTCTGACAGTCCGTTTAATTACATGATAAGCCAGGTGTTTGTGAAATATCATTTATTTTCTTTATAATTAGGTGTGTCAGAAATCATGTTGGCCTTTGTGTAACTACAACAGGAGATTAGTTTGCACACAGACCTAGGCACTAGGAGGGGACAGAACCCCTTTGGTACACTGTGGCCAGATAGGAAAATGTTTTGAGCTATTTTCCTGAGTAATCAGTGTAGTCAAGTACATTGACAAAGCAGACTCAGTGTGAGCAATGACCCTTGACCTGTCAAACTAATCTGATCAAACACTTTCCCCTGAATTCATCCTCTCAGTCTCTTAGAAGCCAATCAAAGTCACACTAGAAAGACTAAATTATGCAAACAAACAGCACAAACAATCAGTTTCCGAAATCTCTCATGGCTCCCGTCTTGTCATTCAACTCCTCCTCCCACTGCCCATCGTGACTTCTCCCATCCATCCATTCCATTCTCTCCTTCCGTCTCTGTCTTTGCCGTCTCCCCTCCTTCCCCCCCAACTAACCCCCCAGTTTTCTAAGCCCCAAGTCTGTCCCTCCACTGAGTTTGCGGGGTGGTGCTTAAGCCTGGACTTGACCCCTGGTTTCTGGGCTCCGTGGAGTCTCCTCTCCACCTTACCCTAATGACTGATGGATAGACAAACACACACCCACACAGGCACGCACGAGCATACACACAGAAAAACAGATATGGACCACATCCACATCAACACCGTCTAACCAACACACCGTGTGCTGCCCAGGAGACTTCAAAAATGTGATGGATCGTGAGCTGGGCCTCTCCTAAAAAATCGACCTTTTATTGGACTGATCATTGACAGAAAAATGCTTGATACATCCAACGAATCTCTTTTATCTGGGGCTCCAAAACATAGCTACGACGCATATTTCAACAGTGGTAAACCATGCGGAGGTTTGGACATATGCGCATCAGACTCAGAGATCCAAAGGTCTCAGAAAAGAGACTTGAATAAATCTTCCAATGATTCCCGTTTACCTCACAGAGCAGTGAGAAAATCAAGTGTTAACATTTCTTTCTCAGGCACCATAGAAGAAGTTCCCACGACGCATGCTGTGCCAGCTCACAATAAATAGCATGTCTGTATATAATATACACACGTTGAACGCTCCGCCGCTAAGCTATCTATGGGTGATGGTGTTAAACTGTTTTAACGGTACTTAGGATCAAGGTGTGAGCCAAATGTCTCTCATGGCCCATAAATCGAGTTTGTCAGAGTGTGAAGAGGGCCATGGTTAGGACATATCGGGAATGGGAGGGATGAGGGGAGGTCTCTGTCGACTGCACCTCAAGGGAACTTTTGTGCAGGTTTTTCTGTCTTTCCTGTGCCTTTAAGGAAACAATCAAACCAGCAGTTGCGGAAGTCATCGTTCTCAGATGTCTCCGTGTCATCCATCAGACTGTTGTTTTCTGTCTAATTTTAGGGGGTTCTCTGCACGTCCGGATGTTTTGTGGGTTTTGTGCAGAAAAATTGTGAAAATAGCTTTTTGAATGACAATTGCTAATAATATCACCAGAATACATTATTCATCTGTTTACAGGAAACACGTGAACATGCTCTTCTCTCTCTCTTTCTTTTACTCTCTCTTTCTCTTTTGCTCTCTCCCTCTTGCTCTCTCTCTCTCACTTTCTCTCTCTCTCTTTCTCGCTCTCTCTGCTTTTTGGTCAATACAGTATAGCTGTGCAGGTTGAGCAGTGTGTACTCAAGCGCTAGTTTCTAAGGCAGTGGTATTATCAATGATTTGTGTACATTGTCCCTCACAAAAATCTGCACTCCTCCAATTTTTGTTTCTAGATTATGTTCTAAGTATATTATTCCTTTTACATTTTATTAAGCCCAACCCACTGCAGTATCCCTGGACGCTGACATCGAATACCACTCTTTTATTAGGACTGTTTAAGCATGAGTGAGAGCGCCTTCAAGCAGCAAAAGGCTCACCTTTGTGTGGGGATAAAGTGTCATCAGACTCTCCAGTTATCTACAACGATCGAAGTGACAGTAACCTGCCAAAGATATTGACCTTTAGAAATAGAATTAACAATGATGTGGATCATTGTGCTGCATAGTTCATATTGAAACCAATATGGATAACACCTAAACGATTAACATTTTGAATGCCAACTGAACCATGGTGTCTGGACTGAGCTCCTGACATGATGTGGGCTTTTGCCTTGGGTGTACTTATTGCGTCTTTGGTGGGAGATGCCCTTTGGTTTATGGGGCCCTTGTATTACGACCCTTGCCCTGCTTGTTCCTTGACCTTTAGCAAGGCGAGGTTGGTTGTCAAAGCAACAGCAGTGTGTTGTTGTTGAAACATAGAGCGCCCCTGGACTACACCCTCCACAAATTAGATCTCTTTATGTCTCACTTGGGTCAAAAAAATACTATCCACACTAATAACAAACAGACACAACTAAGCAAAACTCTCTTAATACCAATATAAATGAAACTGAATGAAAAGTCCAATATGCACACACAGTGCTTCTGAACTAGACAAGTAATTAGACAATATCCAGCTGGGGAGGTTGGGGAGGCATTGTGTTTCTGCCCAGAGGTTTTTGTGTCCATGCAGCTGAGTGGTCCACGTCATGGAGGGGAGCCAAGCTGGTCATAGAACAGTCAATCCCAATGTAACATGAGAAAGGAGCCCCTGAAGAGTTACTAAATAAAATGTGTGTCTGTGTTGTTGTTAGCATTGTGTGTGTGTGTTGGGCTGCGGCAAAGACGGCAGACAGAGCATAGGGCCGTACTGAGAACACATGCTGAGAACAGGTCCAGTCAGTGAATCAATCAAACGTGTTCTCTGTCATCCATGGGCAGGCTGTTGATCGTGGTCATTTCAAAAGCCTGTTCATGCGGTCGGTTTTGTTTCATTTTTGAGTCACAAGGAAAGGTTATTTCAGTGCAAATTGCACATATGAAGGACATAAATGTGTTCATTGTATTCAAATGAACTGCCTCAGAAAGTACCGTTAGGATTGCACAAACACAGGGAAATGCCCACACCACTCAACAGTGGGGGTGATGCCCCTTGTTTCCTCTTACAATATTAGAATGGTCTAAGGGCCTATTCACAACAAAGTTGTGGTGATGACATTTACATTTGTACATGTACAGACAGAATATTTAAATGCACGTTACTATTTACAATGCCTTTGGAAATTATAATTAGACTAAATAACAGTGTTGTAATGGAATGCCGTTAAAAATATGATTATTATAAATTTTATGTTTGATTTTTGAAGTGTGAAACAGTATTGCCATTTGACTCAAATCATAAAAGGTAGCATGCTATCATCATATTAGACAAAGGGAATATGGTTGAATTTGAATTTGTTGAAAAGCTAGCTAGCTTAGCTGTTATTTCTGCTGAAGCTAGCTGATATTAATCATTTGATCATTCTGTGGTAGTATTTTTAACTTTATGATGCAAGTCATTCATTTTATGTAGAGTCATCAGAGTTGTTTAGACGTCTGGTTTAATGAAGTTGTAAACATACTGCCCTAGTACGTACTATTTACTAACTCAGCAAAAGTGGCTATATTTTGGTGGAATATATTGAATGTCATTCTACAAACCAACAGTTAGCAACAGAAAATATTTTTACAGGGTAAGGTGCAGCATGTGCTTGTATTCCGCCAATCACTTAGCTTTGTAAGGGTGGTACATTCCCTTTGCAAATGTACATGGAAGTATATGTTTACTTATTATTTAAATAATATTTACATTGAAATGTTGCCTATAACTGTTGTTAGTGTAAATAAACCCTTTGTCTTGGCATCCCCAGGGTATCCAACAGCCATGTGCCACAGCTACAGGAGGTTATATGACCTAATGACTGTCTGGGTTAATGTAGGCAAGTTACTGTTGGGTATAGTGACTCAACTAGGTGTCTCCAAGAGTCAGTGTTAGGATTATTCTGAAACATAATTTGGCGCTTAGGTAACAAATTTTGCCTTTGTTTATTGAAGGACTGTGAATGAAATAACCAGTTTTGGTGGAAGAATGGAGGATATGTTTAGGATCCATCACTTCTGCCTTGACTGAAGAGACATTTTTTAAATTATGTCCTGGGAATGAAGGAGACAGGACACTGCTGTGAATATAACATGGAAAATACTTTCACATGGCGAAATGGTAAAGCATCATCCATTGACAGGCACTAAGAAATCAAAACCTGCATATACACACACACACTTGTACACATGCATGCACATGCACACGCACAAACACACATACACACACATTGAAGCCCACACGACCGCGTTCCTCCTTCTAAGCCCCCTGTCACACAGAGCGATGAATGGGACCTTTGGAGAATCGCTCTGGAGACAACACACGGAAGTTTTTGATTTACGGGCTGAATATTACCTAAATAAATGCCTGAGCTACCCTTCCTACCCCCGTCACCCATCTACACTCACACACTGTACATGCACACACCAACCCTCAGAATCACTGCTGAGTTTAAAAACAATATCCTGTTTTCTGGACTGAGGGAATCATTGAATGGGGTGGCTGGGCTGCACAACCCTGGGAAAAACGTGTGTTACTGCTGCCAGGCCAAGAGGAAAGGCCATCGCTCACTAAGAGCCTCTGACTCAGTCACTCACATTATCGCTGCCCTGTGGGCCTCCCCCCCTGTCTGTCTGTCGCTCCCCCTATTGAGCCATTCTATTCCCATCACAGAAGACGGAGCGCTATGGACCTGCAAGGGGAAAAATGTCTCCCCAGGGATTGGAATCACACGCACATTAATTTCCCTGAAGGATGGATCGGAGACTTTGTGGTGGAGCAACTACATAAAGAGCACTGGCTATCAAAAAGAACAATCATAGCCTTGACACTTCAGTGACCCTGGGCTTGATTTTCTTAGGTTCAGCCACAAGGTGTTAGTCATTGACATTGGTTGTCTCAAACAATGTTTCCTCTACAAAATAGACAAGCTGTAGTGTTAAACTGGCTCTTAGGAAATAACATGAAGATGAACATGAAAAGCATGCTGAGTCAAATGCCTACTGACAGAGATACAGGGGAGGGAGAGGGACAGTGTGAAGGGCAAAATGCATGGCCTTGCATAGCATCCTGCTTTGTTGTTCTTCCAGACTGATCCCACAAAGTGCCTCAACTCTCATATCTAAGCAAGCATTTTCTTTAAGAAAAAAAATTCTAGAGGAGCAAGTGGCCGTGAGAGATAACTAGAGGGCTCTCCACAAGTCCCACTCCAAATGTTTTACCCAGCGAAAGATCACATTAACTCACAGACTATTGAATGGAAACGCGGCCCAGGCTATTTAGCACTATGTAGCACTTAAGAAGTGACCCTTTGAGGGGGTTGGGAGGCTAATACAAACACAACAGGCATGTTTGAAGCCGTGGGGGGAAAGGTGAGGGGATGATTTAGAGGCGGGGAAGTTTACCTGCATACAGTTCATTCCTTATAATTCACACCTATGTGAGCACAAAATAAATCTACTTAAAGAAAAAAACATGGAGGGGGGCTGGCGCAGAGAATTTGCTCTAAACGTCAGTAGCTTCTACACAAGTAAGTCTAATGGCCTCAACCATACATCATACAACAGATCCTTCAGCAGCAACTACTACCACAACAGATTAAGGATAGAAACAATTTGGCAAATAGTCATAAAAGGAGGCTAGACATCTCTCTCTTGGTGTCGCCATGAAGCAGTAAAGCATAAGGTTTGTTGCTGACACACCAGTATTTCCCACTGGCAGGGCAAACGCGTGCCAGCCAGGCCCAAGCCCAGGGATCATAAAGCACAGTTGGAACCTAACCTTTGATCGAGAACATTGGCTTGAGAAACAAGAGCACACCCTCCTCACACACACATGCACATGTTGAACAACACCCATGTATCCAGACAGGAGAGATACATCCCAGTTCCCAGATATGCCGATACTACTTACAAAGTTTCATATATAATAAAAACTCTAATATGAACCAAAATACACTCGTATTGTGTTTGTTTGAAACCAAATATCAATTGCTATATTGGTCAATAAAGATGATGCACACAATAATCATTAAGCGGTAGGGTAAAACAATAAAAGATGATTATATTCCAAGTCACTTCATGAAAAACAAAACAGTTAATTTAGCAGTTTATTCAACTAAACAAAAGTCAAAGAGCAAAACCAACAATTCATTGGTTATACAGCTTAAAGTATACCTACACACGTTTTTGAAAGATTTTAGATTATAAAATAAAAATGTCCCATACATTTCAACAAAAATACAGTAAATAAAATGAGATTAACATATTCAGTATAATTAAAAGAAGTATTTTCTTACTTCTTAAATTAAAAAAATTCACTATTTACAACCTGATTTTCAAATGTTCCCTTACCCTAAAAATCAAGTTTATGGGACAAGAGAAATTATCACCTGTGATCATTTTATTTTAATCACCATTTCAAACAGCTAAATTTAGCGACTACTAACTAAAACAATGTAAGTAATTGTAGGTGTGTATGTTTCTTTTAAAACACATAACTAAATAATCAATGCTGTATGTACTTATGTCTCTTACAGGTGATTAGAGGTGATTTGGACATTAAAAAACCTCCTTATGCATGCTTATTGCTTCAACAAATCTATGGTAAAGTTAGCTTAAGTTCAAAGAACACTGACCAAGGATGACTGTATCTTTTAAACCATAACATTACACAGAGTAAGGGGCCATTTAACATTAAGGTGTAAAATAGTGAAATACTCCTTCAAGTCATTGCACATAAATGATCAGACCACACGTAGTTAAAACTTGAATGATTAGAACAGGGTCTTTGGAAATAAGGAAAACCGTTTTAAGTATGCCATATGGTATCTAAACATGTTTAAGTATTAAGGAACTTTTAAAATCATATTGCTTTTTAAAATTTGTGTTCATACTGTATTTGTAAATATATGCATTCTTTGTAAAATTCACAATATATGCAATTAGTTGCATACAAAACCCAAGTCAATAAATACTTCCTATTTTAGAGTTCATACCTTACACATACTTCTGGGATATGACATGTTGGCTTTGGTGTTTCATGACTGTTCTTATCTAAACATAAATAATGTATCTATAAAAGTTAATAATCTACCTGTACATGTCAGTAATTAAATATGTTCAGAGGTAATAAAACACTTGCATTTTTTGTCCATCTGGTTCTGTGTTTAACACTCTGTGATGACTTGTTAAACTGTTTCTGGTTATTTTGAAACACCATGTAAAACTGTGATGCTGATATCACAAAAAATATCATCAATTACAATAACCAAGAAAACAACAAAAACAACAACAAAGAAAATAGAAATAGTATTAATATTTCCCAACGAAGAGTCCTTCTCTGTATACATTCCACTTGATTGTCGTCGCTTCCTTCGTTTTTTATCTTTCCATCCATGAGAAAGAGGCAGTCTCTAAGTCTATAATAGGTAGTTGTTGTCACAAGTCTGTAATACCCACAGCGAGTGGAGCCGAGTTCAGGATCTGACTCTGTGGGCTACGTTCTTGGTCATGCCTGAGACAAAGCACACCATGAATTCTGTGCGGCGATGGACGTGGGGGTGAAGGGATACTCCTCATATTTGATATCCACATGTCCCGAACCAGCACGGTCCAGATGTGAAGAAGCCTTCAGAAGAATTAAGAAAGGGGATGGTAAAACGGCTGAGCACATTGTTAAGGCTTTGGAACGGTCGTATGAAGTGGGTTGCAGCGGATACAATGTGGTCACAAAGTCAAATGATAGCTGACCACAATCACGCAGGAGTGAGAAGCCATACCTGGGACACACGGGCTACGGTCTGTCCAGCGTAGGGAGAGGGGGCCATGTTGGGCTCACTCTTTATCGTAGAAGCGTGTTCAGAGACAGAGACGGAGGATGGGGAGTCGGTGCCTGAGGTTGATAAACCTCCTGAAGAAGACAGATATGTAGTTGGTGATTACTGATACAGGCGCATCCTCGCTTCAACCCCACTGCACTTCACACATTCTTCCCATCGTTCTTTTGCGTGCCCGGTCTTACCTGTTGAGGGTTTGGACTTGGGAATCTTAGGTTTCCGTTTCCTGGTCTGAATGCTCTCCTTCTTCATGGCCAGTGGTCTGGGGACCTGAGGGCAGGATAACAGGCCAATCATTTAGATCCTAGTTGTAATCAAGGTCAGAGTGCCTCATAAACACATGCCATGGCTCCTTCCTCCCACATCTCTCTTTTAATGACAATAACCACAATGACTTAAATAAAAGCTTTACACAAAATAATGTACTATCCACACTGCATTGCCAAGCATCTGGAGGCTGATTATGGCAGCCGAAATGTATGTGTTATCTACCCCATGTAGTTTCATGTAGAGGCCACAGGCGTTGCAGACAGGCTCTCCCTCTGCATTGCGACGCCACAAGGTGGTAGTACTGGTGTGGCAGTTAGTACAGCACAGTCCGGCACGGCGAGATGTGGTCTGCTGTGGATGGAGATGCAAAAACAACACGTCAATAGCCTGATAAAACCCAACCAGAAAAACAAAAGCATTTATCTGACATTCTTCTGAGAGTGAACCAGACCAAGGACAAGGCCAGAGGAAGACGGATTATGAGACAGGTGTAGAAAATGAGAAACCAAAACTAAATATGACATCACTCACTCTGCTGGTTCATATACTAGCTATAGAAATATAATATGTGTTGATATACTTTTTTGTTTGGGTGGAATGTCAAATTGCTTCTGTGTAGTTTGCAGAAGTGGCCTCCATTGTATCAATGGTGAAACAAAACAAAGTTTAAAACAAAGGACAACCCTTTGTTTCTTTCTAATTTTGTACCCTATAAGGGAGTTTTTCCTAGCCACTATGCATGAACTGTTGCTTGCTCTTTGGGGTTTTAGGCTGGGTGTCTGTAAAAGCACTTTGTGACAACTGTTGTTGTAAAAAGGGGTTTATAAAATAAATGTGATTGATTGACTGACTTCACATGAGAAATATTTGACAGCGCTGGGCTAAGCATTAACCACTCACGGCTGATCCTGCCTCACTTCTCTATCAGCTTGTTATTGGACACAAGAAGAGACTTCTCGGCAGAAACACAGTGGTTTAGTCACGTTGTTCCCTCACCTCGTACAGCTTTAGCTAAAAACAGACAACCCAAGGGCAAGGTCACTGAAGGACAAATAAAAACAGAAACAGGCCTAGACATAGCAGAGCAGAGCTGGGGTAATTCAAGGCAGCTGCTCTAAGAGGCTGGTATCTGCCTGGGAAAGATACAGTGGTGAAGGTCTTTTTCTCTCACTTTACTACACAGACGTTTTGCCGGCACCTTCTAATATATGTTTTATTCGTGTTTCACTTCATCCTTCTGACTGCTGATACCTGCATTCAATGTTTTACCTGGAAATTGGCAAATTGATACAGTATGTGTATTGCAAAAAAAGCTTCTCAGTAGGATACATCTTGGTCAATTAAAAAATGTCATTCACACACTTTTCTGAATGTAACAGTGCTTACCAGGCGTTTCTGCGGTTTGATGAGTGGCCTGTTGATTCCATTCATCTTGTGGTACAGGCCACAGGCATTGCAGAGGTAGTGTCCAGTGCCATCTCGCCGCCACAGAGGAGTGGAAATGGAGCCACAGTTCACACATTCCCGACCCTCTCCTGGGATCTCATCCAACATGTCTGTATTATTTTGGAGACATATAAAAAATGTTTTAATATTTTATTTATGGTTGGTTTAAATTCTGTGTGTTTCATATGATCAGCTAAAACAAAACTTGAACAAGGCTGAAACTTGAAATGTAAACTAAATCAACAGCTTAAAATCAAAATAAACATATTGAATCTTTATGAAATCATTTTGTCAAATGCCAAGACATTTTAAATGTATTGTAATTTATGTGTGTGCCTATTTGACTAAGTAAAAAAAATAATAATTCAATACATTTTTAAGGAAATAATACATGTAAAAAAAAAAATCGAAATCTACATATTTAAGCAATAAACATAAATATAAGTTTATAATGGCTTATTATAAACATAGATATATGTTTATATTGAGTGTAAACACTATCGTGGGGCAGGAGGGCCACCATGTGATAATGTCACCTCTTCAGCTCGCTCAAGAGGAATTTAAAGCCCTCTTGCTGATGAAAAGAAATCTATACCGAATGTATCAATACGGAGACAGGGTCATTGGCGTATCTATTTGGGCGGCTGGCGGGGCAGAGGGCTCAGACGGGTGGAATGTCAATGGGGCTCTTATCAGTGTTAAGAATCCAGGGGTCCCCATATCAATCAAGCTACTGACACGCGACGGCCTCCTACAATTAATTGCTCGAATTCCTTGTCCACATTTTGAACCTGGTCCATAGATAAAAACAATAACAATAAAAGCCATAAAACATTGTATCAACATTGATTTTAACATGATCCGATAAAATGTCGTGTCAATAATGCGAAACCTAAGTTCTAGCTTATAACTACTACATTAACGTCACTAAATTAACAAAATAAATAATGGTTGATAAACTAAAAATACAAAGATGTAATTTCGTTATGTTTATGTTAAAAGAAGTGATTGAACATGGGCTGTAAGTCTACAAGGTGACCATCCTGCTTCAAATACCATTAAACGCTATAGTGTTTTGCATTTTAATGTGTAGCCTTCAAAGGTCGTGTAGCTAGCTAAAAGTGTATAGCAGGCCAATTTCCAAGTAGATCGTTTATGTCTGATCTAATCAAGGTGACAATTGGACCTTTCACTAAAATGTGTATTGATAATCAAAACACAGCAAAGGAAAACTGATTATTAGTGTTGTTCAAGTCAGCAGCTTAATTAATTGGTTATAACAACCCCCTCTTTACAGGAATGTGTATTGTGAACGCTTTTTTTGAAGACTGATTTAATCCCAGTGACAGAGTGCCATCGATAGTACAATGTACTATGGTACAATGGGCCTTCTCAATCGCGTCAATAAATAACTTACGGAACCAAAAGGCTATAAATTGGTGAGATCAGTTTCCTTTTAACTCTTGACAGCAACAAAAACGAATAACATAATTAGTCAAAGTAGACCTAACCAAAAATAACATTTATTATCGAAATAAAACATCAAATCCAAGATGAATTATCTCCAATTTATATTCACATTCATTGTATAGTGCTTCTATAAGTCCGTAATGGGCCATTAGGAATATCAATGAATTGTGTTGATTTTTGTTGATTATGTGCTAATATTATTTTGTGTTTAGGGGCTTCTGTTATTGACTACAAAAATAATTAAATAACATTTCTATTTACAAATCTAATTCAGGGAAATGTCAGCCAACAGAATTGTGTCCTAATTTACACTATTAAAAAGGATACATACCAAAACTGGACCTTCTCCCAGAAAGACAACTTTGACGTCCTTGAAGACTGATCATGCCACCCTCAAAGTGCCCAGGTGTCCAAGAAGTTGTTATCTCCGGGCTCATGTATGTGTATGGACTCGAATATGGTCCTCCAACAGATCGCACTAACGTGCTGCCATACTGGTCTGCCCGACCACCATTGCTGAGTACAAGAGAGTTCTGGTAGGCTGCGTCCCTGCCGGTATTGCTGCTTACTGGGGGGCTGTGAGAGTAGGAAAATCCAGGAGGCGGATGGGGACTGCCTGGATTAAAGGAAGAACTGTCTGTACCAGTCTGAGGCCAGCTGTGATGTCCGCCGAGGCCATGAGACTGATGTGCGGACTCGCACGACTGCAAGTACGGCAGGGTTTGCAGCATAGCAGGCACTCTTGTAGTAGGCACGTACACGGGGGAACTCGAGGAAGAGTGCATATAGCTTCCAGCGTCGTGTGCGTATGGGGACTGGTTGGACAAAGCAAGGCTTTGGTACATTTTGACACCGTATGCTAGTCCTATTTGGAAGAATATGGTATACTGACTCCTGGATCAAAGCCGGTCACGTAGGCTAGAAACCTCCACTCAACTCCTAGTTCAACTCCGTCTGTAGTCAGCGGTTTTTCGTTATCCAGTTGGCAGAAAACAACGTAGCTCCTGTATGAAGGTAAAAGGACCACAATTGTCAAATGTGTCCTAAAAGTGAGGGACGATTTACTGAAATACATCACCCTGTTGCCTACAATTCACATACGGCCTTCTCAGTCTGAGGCATATTTTACACATCTATTATCTTATATAGATTTTTAATTCATGTTTCCCGTTTAAATATAGTTTGGTATAAAATCTGTGAATAATACCACAAATTTGAATATCCTAAAATAAATTAAAGTAAAATGCACAAAAGATAAAAATGACTTCAGCAGAAAAATAGAAAACAAGTAACAACTAAATAAAATGAATCTGTATTAATCTGATTGACGTTAAATGTATTACAGTGACACTAATGGGCTCCCATATCTTTGCATGGAGATATAACTAACTATCAGCTTCCACAGATACGATGAACACCTGATTTGCTCCATGTCATTAAATCATAGGAACCTAATCAACCACCACAATAGATAGCCGAGCCATCTCCAAGATGGCTATATGTCTATCAATTCACACAAATCACATAAAACATTGATAGCAGTGTGCACAGGAGGAATACAATTTAATCCAAGACCTCTCATATTATCTCACCAGATAAGGACGGCCGGGTGATAAAGTCTTTTTCAGAGGCGTAGTGCGGTGGGCAAATTTCTTCAGTCAGATAGACCCAACGAACGTGATCGGGGTTTCCACAAAGATGTCCAAAATGTGTGTGCTCAAAGTTTACGAGAAAAAAGAATTATTTACTTCCCAGATCGTCCAAGCCTTTCTTTCCTTTTCTTCGTAGGCTATCGGAAGATAGTTACTGTCGTTGATAATTGCTGATATAACTGAGCTCGGATTCGTTGTCCACTGGAAAACTTTCGAGTTATTTGTATGGGCTAGACCACGTGACCCCCTCCAAGGTAGGACTCAGAAGTTGAAGGAGGACAGGGGCAGGGGGACGACCATAATTCTATCTTTAATGGTACCTGAAGATTGACACACCTTTGCTGAATGTGCTGTGTCTTGATTGTATTTGGAATCAATACAAATATAAATTCAATCATTTTAAAGATACAGGAAATTGTCACCGCTCTTAATGTTTTTTTAAATGTGTTTAGATGTTCTTTGATATGTCTATCGTATATATTTAATGTGCAATCGAATGACTACTAAACAAAACAAAAAACATTAAATTTTATAATATTTGATAAGGCTAAATGAAACGCCAAAATGTTCAAGTAACCATTACTATAGGCCTATGTTTTGCTTAAATACGGTATCTTACTTATTAACCCAACTTAATTTGATTTATGATCATGAAACCAAATATTTTGATGATTGATACGAGACATTCACTTACAAAAACAGAGCTTGCTATAAAATACTTTCCTCAGTTGAGAGGAAAAGGATTCGTGATTTTATGATCAGATAAATCAGAATGAAATCTCTATAAAATCAGAAAGACGATAAGAGATATGACCGAAGACTTGGCTTGATAAACAATTATCACGCTCATTATAGACAGTTGTGATTATTGTTTTGTTAACGATTGACTTGGCCTCCAGAAGAATACGTTTACGATAATAATTTTACACTGTATATACGATAAGTAGGGTTATTTGGCATAGCACAAACACGACAGAGCCTAACAAACAGACATACTGCCTAGAGCATAGCAATATTTTGCAACTTGTATGTCCAATAATTGTAAAAATGTATATAGGCTGCCTACAAAATTATCGTGCGGTGCTTATCGTATGGTTGTTAATATACATTTGATGTCAACGCGTAGAGTTAGTGTTTTTGTTAAGTATTTAGGTACTTTTTCCCACCCTATAGCCTGACATTGTGACGACGAAACAATTATCCTGGAGGCTATCTATATCTGTAAAATAACTATAAGTTAATGAACCCAAATCATTGACATATTACATTTTATTTAATGTTTATGGAAATAGATGTCGATATATATATATATATATATATATATATATATATATATATAAATAGAGAGAGAGAGATGGAGAGAGAGAAAGAGAGAGTATTTTTGATTGAAGTAATTGCTTTCGTATTTACATTCCCAGTGTTTTCTCTTTGAGCCTGCAGACGTCGGGTAGACTTCTCTTCCGCAGCTAGTAGATAATGAGATTAATAATAATGTTCTAACAATTCTCTAGCCCCTCAGAAACGCAGAAAGCTAGGAGGAAATCAGAGGATGGTACCTGTTTGCAACTAAATACATGCATCCTCTTTAATCACTGAGGAGTGTCCCTCGACAATGTGACTTAATCCCTTAATCCATGTTCTACAGTCGGTTTTTAATCAAGGAAGATTTTGGTCGTCTGAAAGTCAATCGTCATAGAATGGGCCTTTATTCTGACCCCGTGATCATGTTTATTTATTAACCTCCAATCAGTGATAAAACAGCTCACTAAATCAACATTAGGAGATTTCAGTGAATTTCTCTTCTAGTCACTTGCGAAAGATTGAATGAAACTAAGAAGTGTGTGTGGTATTGAAATAAATGGCACTTTACGCATAGAGAAGCGATTTATAGCTGTTCATTTTAAATTCATAATTTAAAATGATTTTTTTTGCGAATTAATATAAACAATTATCATAAAAATCGCATTTAGCCCTGACAAAGGATAGAACAAAAGTTGCCAATATATTTAAAATAGAAATGTGCTTCAAAGTGTGGGGAATGAAATGTAAATTATTATTTGCAGCATTCAGTTTGTGATTATGGCGTTTTGTTAGGCTAGGAATTTACATATTTGAAATGATGGTTAATGTAATATCCTTATTTATAATGCTCAACAAAATTACATACTGTAATTATTAGGCATGTTAACACTCCTATTACATTTCCTTATGTATAAATTTCATACACACTTGAGAGTCTGTAATGTATACATTAGAAAATAATGAATAGGCCAACAAGTTATTATAGATTTTTCTGATATATTTTATCTGAAAATTATTCTGATATATTTTATTTGATTGAAACCTATTTTATGAACAAATAATAAAAGAGTACCTCTTGTCATTTCATGTCATTTTGTGAATTTACTAAAACAGTTCATGAATTATTGGCCATATCAGTGGCTTTTTATCGCTTAACAACCTCTTCAACTCAACCATGTAAAGCGAATGTGATTAGCGCTTGTCGATTAAATAAAAACAGGCCCATTCACGTGCAACCCTAATTGCACAGGTTACCATTAGGAAGCCATGCAGATAATATTACTCATATTAATTTAGCCGACGAGCAAATCTTACTTTAGTGTGAGTGTATACATTTTTCGTACCTTTCTGAAGGCTACCCCGTGGAAGTCAAACCGAGAAACATGACGTTGCAAGCGCAATACTCGCTAACGCAGTCAGATGGAACAAAATGATCTGCCGGTTTTGAGTTATTGTAGAAATTCAACATCCTGTATGCCTACAAGGTCGCACAAGGTAAACTATATGGATTACTCGAGCAAATAATAAATTTTATTATTCAATGCGTGAAAGAGAAATAAGCTGCTCCACTAAAGTTGAATACTGTTATGAAATGAATGCACCGGATAAGGGTTAATTCTATATGACCCTACTGTGAACCGTAAACTTTTATGCCCTCAGATTCTCTCCATACGCTAACCCTACCACGGTTATTTGATCATTTTCATATTCCCCATAAATTCTACTTTAGCGGCAGTCATAATCTCAGTACTGTATTTCACAGACAACCAAACGACTGGGTTAGCACGCTGTGTAATTCTCGTCTCTCACAAGGAGAGGCCGATAACAACGCGTATGAATGAGGTGCCTCTTGAGGCCTTCTCCTCTGGAGCCTCGTTACACCGTTCATCACATTGCTCACACCGCTCTGTAAGGAAGGCACAGCAGCGTGCTCGACCATGTCCCTGGTCTGGCTCTGGTTATGTAAATACAATATAAGATGCAGTCGGTGCATTTCTCAAACTCCCACACTATATCTAACGTTCGGGTTTTCTGATATCAGCTAAGGAGAAATGCAATTTTTACCTTAATTTACATGGCTAAACAGGCTACAAATGTGACGCCACTGTCATTTGAGATTATTCCTTTGAATTGAATGGAATTTGAAGGTATATGTATACAATAAGGTTAAAAATAAAAATAACCTCAGAGATAGACAGTATTTTCCAGAGGAATTTACTGTCTATGATTAGTCGTATTAGAATAATTTATGTCTCTCACTTGGAGAGACATAAATGACAACTGCAGAATCTGGGTTTAGTGTAGGTAGGTCCCTTGGGTCTGTGTGTGTGTTTCTTACTTAATTTAAAGTGGGACATTATAGTCTGGCAGTTTTTTTTTACTTAGGCATTAGTTTAATGACATAGGTTATGTTATCAAGCTTCGATTTAGCTGAACGTGAGCTTTGATTATGCTAAGGTTAATGGTGAGGATTTGTAAATATATATTTTTAGGAAAAAACTTTGTTTTCACGATTTGATATCTTAGTAAATGTGTATGTGTGTGTGTGTGTGTGTGTACGAGAGAGTTAGTGTGTTGTCATGTCAGATTCTATGTGACACTACCATGAGTAGTGGTTGAGTAGGTTGTCCCAACAAGGTTTTTGCGTGATGTGATTATATGGTTGTCTCCACATCTGTCTATGAGTCTCTATGTGTGAGAATTGCTCTGGCGTGGCTCTCCCAGTCTGAGGGGAACTGTAGAGGGAATGGTGGAGGGAACAGTGGAACCAGGCTGGTCCTGGGGAATGTGGAGTAGGAGTCAGCTAATCTCCAGTGCACAGAGAGGCTGGCTCCTGTCTGCCTGTCTGCCATTTCCCTATCTGTGTGTTTCATTTCACACTGTCATTCCCTATCTCTACTGCAGCACTGGGGCTCAGCAGGGCTCCACAAACACATACACACACGCATGCACGCACGCACACACTCACATATTTTACCCACTAATAGAAAGGACATACGTACATCACACACAAAACTATCAACACGCTAGAAAGATGCTATTATTAGATAATCCACATGACACATCACTTACAGCATGTGAATAATTGTTTATACCCGATGATTAGGTTGAGGAAATAAAAATGCATATATATGCTTGTACATTATCTTTGTTGTTTGTCACTTAAAGGGGAATCTCAGTATTTTACAACTTGATACTATATACTTCCTCACCCTGAAAGTAATCTACAAGCCAAAATAAACGTTTCAATATTCAGTGGGCTATAAACAGCCATTACATACTTCAGCTATTTTTAGACATTGCTAGCTAAAAAAATCATTGGATATAATGTGTAAGAATGCACATACATTTCATATTTTTACCTGAAAATCAATTCCATATTTAGTTTGATCTTAATAAAAACTGCTACACATTGGATGTGTCCCCAATCTGGAAGATAGGTAAATTACAAGAAACCTGTACCCCTCTCCCCTCTCCCCACTCTATATGCTCTATGGTCTTTTTGCTTTCTGTTTCACCTACAAGGTTTTTGTTGTAGAACATATATTTTACAATGATTTATATTGTAACCTGACTCCTTATAATATCTAGTGCATATATATTTTTTAAAGAACACAATTTTAGAAAACAACCTTGATTTGTAGCAAGGAGAAAATTACAATTATTTCCTATTAGGCTGCTAGCCCCTACCTTAAAACAGGGTTCCAATTTCAACAAGAAGGACTGACTTGGGTTGGAATCAATATAAAAATATCAAGGCCAATTGCAACACTGTAGTAATAATGTGAAACACTAATACTCCGCCATTACTGGATATACTATATACTACGGACATTTTCTGTGATTACAATATGAAAGTAATTCTATCAAGTTGTTCACAAAATTCT
Organism: Esox niger; assembly: GCA_016801105.1. Taxonomy (NCBI): domain Eukaryota; kingdom Metazoa; phylum Chordata; class Actinopteri; order Esociformes; family Esocidae; genus Esox; species Esox niger. Next base: position 137,151 of record JACXGJ010000182.1, read on the forward strand.
TGGTGAACATGATTACCTAGTGATAAATAAGCCTTTTTACTTGCGTCACCCTCACACTCTGGGCTTTGCATATTGCAAAATGCTGAACTGTATAGACTGTTAGCAATTGACATTGCTGCGGGTCTAAAGTCCATTCTGCTTTGTTAGAGCAATCTAACCTACCTGTGTTGTGTTGGCTGTGGCCGGGGATCTGGGATGCACACGTAGTCCTTCCCGTGTTAAACCTGATCCAACCTGGACAGGCTAAGCTAGAATCCACTAGTAAACTATGAACCACTTAGAAATAACAGGGCATAAAGCATTTTATATACAGTATGATGCATCTTCTTCTTACTAATTTTGACATTGATGATGTTATACCAGTGTTCGGCAAGACATTTGAGACATTTGCACCAGTGATCAATAAGACATTTGGGGTTTAATACCAGTGATCAGCAAGTCACCTGAGACATTAATTCCAGTGATCAGCAAGACATCTGAGACATTTATACCAGCAGTCAGCAAGACATTTGCGACATTTATACCAGTGATCAGTAAGACATTTTAGCTTTTATACCAGTGATTAGCAAGAAATTTCAGACATTTATATCAGTGATCAGCAAAATATTTGAGGTTTTATACTGGGGTCAGCATGACATTTGAGACATTTACACCAGCGATCAGTGAGACATTTATGCCAGGCATTTAAGGTTTTATACCAGGGGTCAGCAAGACATTTGAAGCATTTATATCTGGTGTCAGCAAGATATTTGAGACATAATACCAGTGAACGGCAAGAAATATGAGGTGTTATACCAGGGGGCAGCAAGATATAAGAGGCATTATTCCAGGGGTCAACAAGATATTTAAGGTGTTATACCACAGGTCAACAGGATATTTGAGGTTTCATACCAGGGGTAAACAAGATATTTGAAGTGTTATATCAAGGTTCAGCAAGATATTTGAGCCATTTATACCAGGGGTCAGAATGACATTTAAAATGTTAGTCATATTACACATGCTCTTACCCAGAGCGACTTACAATAAGTGCATTCCTCTTAAAGTGTCTTGGAAAACCAACATCTGATAATCACAATAATTACTTCATCAAGTCAGTGAAAGATAAATCAAAGTTAAGTGCATTTTTTTCAGGTGGTGGCGGTGGGGGGTGTTAGCAATACATTTGAGGTATTTTACCAGGGATCGATAAGACATCTGAATCTTTATCCCAGGGGTCAGCAAGACTGTTCAGGCTTTAGGGGTCAGCAAGGTATTTGGGGTTTTACCAGGGGCAACAAGATGTCTAAGGGCCTTTATACAAGGGGTCATCTAGATATTTAAGGGACACAATACCAGGGGTCAACAATCTGCATTTAGCCTAGATTTCCAAGCAACAAACATGATCCAATATTTATATTTAGAACGTATGTATAAATACTTTTCTGAAATAATACTGAATAAAAAATAATTTGGAAAATAAAGACAATCTCAAAATTCTGTAATTAAATAAATTCAATTAACAAACACAGTTATATCATATACATCTTATAATTAAAGCAGTATTTGCAGCGGTAATGTCGACTATGTTATAATGGCCAAGATGCATGCCCGCCCGGCGCTAAAACAAACGTGTTGGACGGGAGTTTGATTCCCATGGGCGGGCACATTTATCATAATTATTGATACTGGTTACTAACTTCAGCATGATGCAAGGAAAGCTAATATTTTTTAGCATGCATGGCTTACAGAGTAATTAAATACACATCTGTCAAATTCGAAATTGTTACAAACTCTTTGTGGCTTAGTGCTCACATTACTTAATAAAGCATATCCTATATTTCATCTCATTAGCAGATCAAGGCAAGATAACTAATTACCTTCAGGACTGTAGCTAAGTAAACTAGAGGGAAGCATCGAAAATCTAATGTCTCTTTAAAACCAGAACAGATTTTATAGGCTATATATCCTGCCACGCTATACTGCATTTGCGCCAATGATAATATGTGACGTTTAGGCTGCTGGTTGTTTTCAAAACAACCCTAGTAGAACCCTTTATTAACGGCATAGCCAACAGCATTGTAGTTTGGGAATAAATCTTATAGTACCGTGTAATCATGGGATCAAGTCATCAGAGTTTTGCGATTATTAGAGACCTATTTTTTTAACTAGCATGTAATTTATTACCAATTCCGAAATTTCCTTTAAAATGTAAGCAGGCTAGGTGATAACAGACGTAGCTAAAAATGACGACCCCGTTCCCAATTATCGTCTTCCACACTACTTTGTTCAATTACGTTATGTTTTGTTTTTATTGGTGTTGCAAATGACACAGATCCTAGTTTTCTCTGAAGTGTCTAATAGAAAGTTGAAGCTACCTTTCTTGCCTTCCAGTAAAGAAAGAAAGACTGATCAACATGATGTCTTGTCTGTCGTTCATGTGGAATTTCACGATTTGTAACCTATTTACTAGGCAAATCCAAGTCAAATCTAAGCAGATGCAGCGCGTTTTAGTATTTGATAGGTCCATAATCCTGTCAGTTAAAAGTAGTTAATACATTAAAAAAATATATGTTTTAAGTAATTTCAACTTAAAATGTGTTTATTATTATATACATCCGTATTAAAGCAACTTTAAAAGTGTAGCATGCAAATATGAAATCATGCCAAATTTTCATTCAACCATGTTTTTTATGAGGGGTGCACTGCCCCCCAATTCCCCAGTGCTGCTGGTCTGGATGCATGTGGTGGTGTACTACTACATTTGCTCAGCACACTCCTGGATTGAGTCATGCTTGACTTTGTTGGTTTGGGCATCTACTTGTGTTCTACTCACAGCACACAAATAGTAGCAAGTATTTCCAGGTTGAGCAAGCTGTATGATAAGGAGCAAGAGTTGAAGTATATATACATACACATAAAATGCAATGTCTTTGCCTCTGGCAAGAACGAGGGCTGGATAATGCATCATTGGCCATTTCCAACATCCCAACAATGACTGAGAATGCTGTATTACTATGCGGTTATATTGCACCTTTAATGTGAAACGTATAGGGGATGTATTGGGCTGAAATAGTTAGATCACAGTCATGTCCTTTGAACTGTTTTTGACTGCAGCTGCCAGTTTTGCTTTATTTTTTATTGCAAGTGTCACATAGCACATCATATTTATTAATATGTGTTAATTAATATATTACACAGTACTTGATTTGATAACATGTTTACCGTATATTACAGTCTGTTATTTTGCCCTAAAGGACATAAGATGTTTCATGGTCTCCTTACCAAATAAGTTACATTTTGTTCAGCCAGTAACATGGACAGATTAAGTCATAGTAATATGACAACTTACATTCAATAATTTGGTGAGCTAACTGTTGAAATTCAGTGGACAACGGAGAGATGGTATTACTAAAGGTGTTCTTTGAAAGGTGAGGAGTCAGTCGAAGGTCATAGAGTGAGAAAGAGAGAGAGATGAAAAAGAGGGAGAGAAAGAGAGAGACAGAGTGAGAAAGGACAGACTTTGCTCAGGGTAGACCTCACTGCAGTCACGTATTGGGACTTCTGCTCTTGCTTCAGTGAAATAATCATGGTCTTGGCTTACACACTTCATAAATAAAAACAATTTCATTATGAAGACAGCTATTTTTATTAGTTGGGATATCATAATTTCACACCTGCCAGGTTTTAGCTTCCTTGCTTGTTTTATATTATGTAATAGGTTGTTAATATTGTAGAAGCTACCTCTCTGTTCTCTTCGTAATTTCAACACTTAATATTCTGCAGATTGAGACTTTTTTTTATCTAAACAGCAATGAACAGTTAAATAGTGTGAAACATCTCCCCCCATTGTCCCATAAAAAGCCAATTTACACAGATCATTTACCACCGCCACCCAGCACATCCCCGCAACCAGCTGTCAGAGGGCCAGACATTGGCTGCAAACAAACAACTTAGACAGAGAGATCAATTACATAGAGCATGAGTAGGTAACCAGGGTCTTTAGTGTGTTACACATTGACTGTTCAATTGATTCCGGTTGGTTTTTCTTTGCTCACACATTGCCGGGTTAAAGTGCATGGGTCAGTCAGTACAAACAAATAGAATAGAAGGGGGAGGTGGGAGGTGTCAGGTGTTGATAATAATGAGAAAAGGGGAACGGCAATATTAATAGATGTTTGACAGCAGGTGAGCAGACTCTTTTGGTTATATATTGGTGATAAAACCTGGACAACAGCCCTCCTATATGATTATAAAGTGGAGGTCTAAACACTGGGGATGTTGAAAGGTTATTGGTGTAACAGGCATGCTACACAACAGTGCAGTGCATCAGACATTGCCATTAGCCTTCAGCCAACCACCATTCAGGGAAGATTTCCTTGAAACCAAAGTACCCTCAAAGATTGTCAGTGGTTGACACACACGTTCATTCTATCGAGGGCCATGTCTGAAGATAACCCTGGACAGGGCCAACCAGGCAGGAAATAGCTTCACCCACTTTTACCACGCACCAGACAACCAAAGGGAAATCAACATACTGTAAACCACTCCGAGGCAGGCGGTATACAGCCCACATAGTTCTCATCCATCGCACAAGTGTTGGGGACAGCATAGGGGAGCACGACTTAGCCAGTGACTCAGCTCTAGTAATAGCATGGAAAGAGGAAATACCAGTGGACAGAGGCGAACCCACCAGTGGGCCTTGATGTTCACATTCACACCCCTGGACCACACCACACTCAATCTCATACTTTAAGTTTGAGAATAGATCTGTGTATCTCAAATACATGGGCAAACATGGGCATATTTTATTAACAATAAGGAGGCTTGTGTTGTATGGCTGTCGTATGGCTGTACAGATATGTAGAACTCCTGCTGTTGCTGGTCATAGCCCATATGTACCCAGTTTTGTTTCTGTTCCTATTTATGACCCATTGGTCATTTGTGTCTGAATATCTTGATGAATAATTACGCCTTGAAAATAAATTTTCTTCACAAAATCATGTTTCTAGCTATTCAAGAGACATTTTACCACACAGTGTAACCACATATTGACCTAGTGGTCATATCTTGAATATATGTTTTATGTATTTATTCAATTTCTGTCTATCCTTCTAGGCCCTTGAAAGTGAGTTTAGACAATGACTTTACCATGACTGATTTAAGTAATATTCATCTACTCTATAAGCAGTTTTCAATGCTGGGATAAGATCTTTCCTCTTCAAGTGCACAAGCTTGTTAAGAAAATGTTGGTTCGATTTAAAGTTCTGTTTTTTCCAGGACAGAAATATTTCCCTTAAAACGTAGGAGCCACTGTCCTGGGTCAATCACCTGGGTTGTTTGCACCTCTTGACCTCCACCTCCACCTTTGTAGACAGACTAGGACCCAGATACTAGCATCATCATCAACTCAATAGTCATACATTGATACAAAAAAGTGCTCTGCTCAAATTGGACGGATACACATTTGGCTTCATTACTAGACTAAGTATATGTTACACTTGCTGTTGAGTTGCTGGAACGCACAGATAAGACATTTACCCAGATTCCCTCACCTAACTCCATACCTCTCTACCATTCTGATCTGTACGGCGATTTGTCCGTGGTGAACAGTACTTTGATTCCCCTCTTAGGCCAGGACACATGCATACATACACACAAAGGGCTGATAACAGACTGAAGGCAATACGCAAAAATAACACTCAGTACACATTACCCGGATGAAAAAACACTAATGCAATGGTGACCTTGAGGACTTCTTGCAGAACAAACACTCATACATACACCTATTCAACAAACTCCTCATACATGCACACACCCCTGAACATGGTGAAACATTTCACGTTTGGCTTCTGAAAAAATCTAATCAATGTTTGAACAACGTCTAGCAACTCAGACCAACCCTTGAGACGTGATATGCACACAGCTTAAGGAAGAACGTTTGCTTGGGGAAAAAAGGGACTAATCTGCCATGTAAGGCAAAACATGTGCGTGCCGGGCTTTTGGCCGGACCCCTGACCTGGAAGGAGTCTAAACTCACTGACAAAGTTGTTTACCTGGTAACTAACATGGTATTCTCTGTCGAAGACATGCTGTTACTGGTGATAGTGAAATTGCAATGGTGCCCGTGTGAGATGATTTTAGTTGCACATCAAGCAAGTAATTTCTGTAGACCTCAGAAAATGCTAGGAGTGTCCCAAGTTTGCCCCACTTGTCTGCAATGAAAGTGTTTAAAATGATTTCAGTTTAAAAACATCTATATCTGAGAGGTTTCAATTTTTAAAAATAATTCCTATAAAAAATAGCTTCTTAAAAAACAATCAGGAGAAGAATGTAGGAACATTTCTGAGGCATTGAATATCTCTGGATCAAAGTAAAGTCCATTATTAAGAAACTGAGAAAATATAGCACATGTTTGAATCTGTCTAGAACAAACAGCCCACCAAAACTGTGAAGTGTATTACTTAGAAAACCACCAAGAGAATATTGGCAAGCTGTAATACCTGTCATAACTGGCAAACAACATCATGTTCCTAATTTCATGCTTTTATCAGTAATTGACCTGACCATTATTATTGAAATACCAAAGGACATGCTTACATTTAAGTTTGTATACATCAAAGATTAACTATCAAAGTTTGGTTTGTAAGATAACAAATTCTGGAGAAACCAAGTACAAGACACGGGTGAAAACAAACAAAGCTGTCTTGTTTGGGTTTGAAAAACAGTTATCTATTACGTAAATAGCGAAGTAGCTATGATCTCTTACTTGTGCACTGGGGCATCATTTGATTTGACATTTCTTCACAATGTTCAAACTTTGTGGTGGGAATGTCATGCTTTGGGAATGATTTGCTGCATCAGAACCTGGATTACTTGACATTAATTCAGCTTTGTATCAGAGAATACTGAATATCATGCTATCCATCTGTAAACTAAAGCTGAAGCGGAGCTGGGTGTTTCAGCAGGACCAAGATCTGAAACACACACTTAAAATCGCAGTAAATAAGCGATTGGTTGCAGTCAGTGGCAGCCCTAGGCCTTTTGGGGGCCCTAAGTAAAGTTTGATTGCATTTAGGGACCCTAGGCGTCCACCAATGTTGCTCATGCCTAGGCATGTGAATCAAAGGCTTATTGTTGTGCAATGCAATCCACAGTCATCACATGACATTCCATGGTATTAATTCCTAATCAGTGCTCACTCACTACCACAAAGCAGTGCCTTTAAGACTAAGTTAGCCTTATTAGCCAAAGGCAGAACATTAGGTAACAAATTGTCTGATAAAGGCAGTTGATAACTGTCAATCTGAAGAATAGTACTATCAATACTACTACTTCAACTCCTACTACTTTTACAATTGCTAATACTACTCCAAGTCATCTTTCTACTACTGCCAGTGCAGTTATTCTGCCACTGTTCTTTAGAAAGTCCTGCTCTTACTACTCTAACCCATACTACTTCCACTACTAGTAGTAGTAGTAGTACTACCACTATTAATTACACTACTAATACTACTACATTCCTATAAAATAATTAATTCAAGTAAATCTTTTGTCTTATTGTGTAAAATGGCAAATATTAGTTTTTTTAATATGGCATCATACTGCCCCTGAATTAGCTGCTTAATTCCCTGCTATCCAAATTTCACTCCTTCATCTCCTGTTTCCAATTTGTCTAAACATGTAATTGAAGCAGTTTTAAACAAACCTTGTGGAAGAAACAAATCTTTCTTCTTGCAGGTAAGGAGTCATTATAAGCCATTGTAAGCCACAGGGAATTTTGCAACATTATGGGTCCTGCTTTACTGTACATGCAATTCAGAATGCCAGCAAAGGGGGGCGGTAGTGAAACACAAAATAAGGAATGTTGAAAGGACATTCCTCCTGCACTGCGCCTACTGCAGTCTACAGCAGAGTTCCTTAACTGGAATATTAACCTTGCTATTACTCATAATCAAACATTGATCTGTAGAATGACTGGGACCTCACAGAACCTTGAATGTGTGTCTTTTCAATTATTTCGTATATGATGGCATCATTTAATAAAAACAACAAATGCCTACCTTGTGAAATCAATTGATTTCATCATAGATTTATGCTTAAATACACACATTTTAATAGTGATTTAATTTAAGAAGGATTGTCCACTAGAATGTATAGACCTACTCACAACAGCTGAGAGCCTTTTGTTAAACATTATTAGTGTAAAACAGCATATCAATTTTTTGTGTGCAAATTATTAAAGCTGTTTCAGCTTAGGACATTTACAGTTCAGTATATTTGACTATATAATGTATCAGCCTTTCAAACCACAGCCATTGCGACAGACTGGAAAAAGTCTCTGTTGACCTCCAGAGGATGGTGACGTGATCTGTCATCCAGATCTGTTGTAAGCCTGTGTATTTACACAGCTATTACAGGGAAAGTAAATATCAATAATTATTTTCAAAGAAAATATGAAAATGTATTCATATGTAAATGTATTGAATTCAAGATATTTCCCTCTCGCTCTTTTCAGAAAGCGGTTGGTCACAGGGGACTTGTTTAGTAATTCCCATGGTGTATCGCTGACAGAGGAAACAGGGCGCTTAGCTTACTCACCATAACAATATTAACCAGCACTTCACTAAATAAAGCAAAAGGGCCTTCTCATCAAATCCCCACAGTCACTAAGTGGACCTTGGAGGCTATACGTAATTCAACCCACTCCTCCTTAGAGGAAGAGGGAGAGAGAGAGAAAGCGAGAGAGTGATGAAGTGTGTGTGTTTGTACGTCTAAAGTAATCAAAGCTACCTAAGATCACGCTAATGTTTGTAAAGCCATTTTCTCTATATTTTTCTAATTTCTAAGCTGGCGTTTTTTGCAGTGGACCTTCCAGGCTGTTTTGTGTCGGTTACAGAGGTGGCTTTTCAGCCAACATGTTGAAGAATATCAGACAAAATAATACTACAATACAGGAATAACTGGAGACATGTTGGCTGGATGATTGGCGTTGTTGTTGAGGGGTTCACATATAGTTTCATTCTTTTAACATTTGTATTATTACTAAACTCTATAAATATTTGTACAACAGGAATGGATTAGTCCACTAAGCCTACTGGTACAACAGTATATGCATTATGGTAATATAAGGAACATAAAACAAAGAAATAACTGCAACTATTATCAAAACAATATCACAAACACACAAATATATTACTAAAATGCAACCACAATTGTACGCAACTGGTTTCTGTAACATCTAATCAAACAAGTTTCCTTCTGAAAACAATTTTTGGCAACTGGAAAATGAAGCTTTGTAGAAAAAAAGACAAAAAGAAAGAGGGAAAGGTTGGGGAGAGAGGTAGGAGAAAGAAGGAGTGGTTGGGGAGAGAGAGGAAAAAGAGAGAGAAGTTGGGGAGAGAGAAAGGAGATAGGGGGAGAGGTTGGGGAGAGAGATAGGAGAAAGAGGGAGAGGTTGGGGAGAGAGAGGAGAAAGAGGGAGAGGTTGGGGAGAGAGAGGAGAAAGAGGGAGAGGTTGGGGAGAGAGAGGAGAAAGAGGGAGAGGTTGGGGAGTGAGATTGGAGAAAGAGTTTTGTCTGCAATATGCAAAAGGGCTATGTATTAGTGTTGCGCTATCTGGGGGTCTGGCCCATTCTATTCTTGGTTACCACTGAGGTAAGCACAGTCCTGGTCCTCCACAAGCACACCAGCAAGGGGATGCCACCGTCTCCCTGTGAGGAGTCAATAACCCAACCTCCAGGGTCATTGACTCCCAGTGTCGAGCGTCACTGTTTGCAATGCATTCACAGGCATTATACACTACAAGTTCCGAGAGCTTAATTAAAAAGGGAGAAGGACCTCAGAAGACTTTTTATATTCTGATTTTTTTTTTCATATTATGTCATTTATTTGACAGTCTTGTTATTAAGACTGTGTGATGTTGGCAGTGTGATGGTGGTGTAATGGTGTTGTCGTGTTGGTGTTGTGGGGGTGTTAAGTTGGTGGTGGTAGGGATGTGGTAGCGGGGTGATGGTGTTGTGGTGTGGTAGCAGTGTAATCGTGTTGTCGTGTGGTAGCGGTGTAATGGTGTTGTGGTGTGGAAGTGGTGGGGGTGTGGGGGTGATCAGTTGTTGGTGGTAGTGATGTGGTAGCGGGGTGATGGTGTTGTGGTGTTGTGGTGTCGTAGTGATGTGGTACCGGTGTAATGGTGTTGTGGTGGTAGTAGTGTGGTGGCAGGGTGGTGGTGTGGGGGTTGAAAAGTTGTGGTGGACTGATGGAGACTGTCCCTTCACACACAGGCAGTCACACACCCCTGATTGCCTATATCGTTCTCCGTGCCTCCGTGATGGGTGCACAACCCATGAGAATGGTAGGATACGAGGTTCATCCAAGCTGCTCATTTATGACACACTGTCAGTCTGACGTTGATTAACAGCCCCATCAATTTCTATATTGTGCCCTGTCTGTTCAACGCAGTGGAATACCTCTCGCCAGTTCTGAGGCGTGTCTATGTCTGTAATCCAGATCTCTGTTCACACGTAGAGTTATGGTTAGATTTAGGGTTTGGTTTAGAGTTAGGGGATATGGATCATGGATGTGGGTCCCCACAATAACAGGACAAACAACACTGAGTATGTATAGATGAGAGAGGAGAAAGAAAGCACATCAATAACAGGAAGCAAATGTTCTTTAGCTGAGCATGGAAATGTTTTTTGCTTACAATTAGTCTGTTACATTGAATAGTCTTGACATACATTATATATACATACACACACACACTGATCAGCCATAACATTATGACCACCTATCTAATATTGTGTAGGTCCCCACTTTGTCGCAAAATGGACTCCACTGGATTTCTGAAGGTGTGCTGTGGTATCTGGCACCAAGACATTAGCAGCAGATCCTTTAAGTCCTGAAAGTTGTGAGGTGGGGCCTCCATGGATCGGACTTGTTTGTCCAGTACGTCCCACAGATGCTCGTTTGGATTGAGATCTGGGGAAGGTGGAGGTCAAGTCAACACATTGAACTCGTTGTGGTGTTGCGATGCACTGTGTGTTCTGACACCTTTCTATCAGTACTTGCATTACATTTTTCAGCAATATGAGTCACAGTACCTCGCCTTTTGGATCGGACCGCATGTGCCTGCCTATTCTCCCCACAGGCATCAGTGACACGCATCAATGGCCTTTGTCCCCCATGACCCTGCCGCCGGATCACTGCTTTTCCTTCCTTGGACCACTTTTGGTACTGACCACTACAGACTGGGAACACCCCACAAGTTGCTCTGACCCAGTCGTCTACACTTCACAATTGGGCCCTTGTCTAAGTCGCTCAGATCCTTACGCTTGCCCATTCTTCCTGCTTCCAACACATCAACTTTGAGGACAGAATGTTCACTTCCTGCCTAATATATCCCACCCACTGGCAGGTGCCATCATAATGAGATTATCAGTGTTATTCACTTCACCTGTCAATGGTCATAATGTTGTGGTTGATCGGTGTATGTAAGACAAAGAAACTGCTTACTGTTTACTATATCGCGATTAACCCATTAAAACACACACATCAACTTTATCCCTGTAAAAAAGATCGGAAATCGTTTTCTTTTGCCCATGCACCAATTCCACATTTCTATCATAACCGCTGTATTTTGGCTCATGGGTGAAAGTCGAGTGACCAAAGGTGTCTCTTGTGTTTTCCATTTTTTAGGGCCTATGTACAGACAGTCAGAGGAGCGTATGGATGATGGTAGGGGGTAAATACTGTACGTTCACACTGTGTGGCTTTCTAATGAAAGTATTAATTGAATGAACAGCGAGCGGCGTTGTCTTGATCCAGGTCCCAGCGGCCCGTGAAATGAGCGGTGTGTTTGTGTGTGCGTGGGTCTGGCGCTGATGACCGAGTGGCAGGCCGCCCCGTAAGCACATTTCCACCACAGACTAATTAAACCTCCACAGAATAACAGTGGCCTTATTAACAGCTCAACACCGGGGTGCGGCCATAACGCTAGCGCGATCAATGTCCTTCATCAGTGGGTTCAAATTAAGCTTGCTCCTCCCTAAATAAGGGTAAAAAGAATTTCAGGACGGTTGGATGTACACTTTTGGATGGTATGTTTCCGTATTCATGGGAGAAGTGATGCGATCAATGTAGCGATGGTACTGTAGAACTGTTTGGTTGGAGGATATTTACAGTGGAACCAAACGACTTACCTTTCCCCTCCTTTTCCTCACTGTCTTAGGTCAGGTCTTTTCAGTGTCCTGAATGATGCAGTGATTCTTTTGGCTCTCTGGACCGCTGCTGGCAGTCTTAAAGATCAGAGATGACCAGGATGCCCTTTCCATTACCTCAGCAAAATTTAAATCAATGTATAATGTTCATAATGTATTATATGTCTACATAAGCCTTTACATACGATGTCTCCATTGCTGCTTTTCCCGTCATAAAAGGTGGAGTTCATTTGTGGAAGCCAGATTTCCCGACGAGGAGGCAGGAACATATTTTCCCAGATCCCCAGAGGGTGTCATGGCTGACTCATGTCATAATGCTGTGAAATAGATTTTTAAACACTCTCCTCTTTCCATCCCTCTCTTTTCTTGTATTATAGATACTTATATATCCTCCTCCTTTATTAACAGTCCCGACAGATGTCACGTCTTTGTTTCATCCCTGTCGTCTCCCGTAGCCCCCGACTGGAGGTGAATGTAAATAAGGAAGGACGACTAAAGGAGCTGGATGAGAGGGATAAGAACTGGGATGACTAGATGGAAGGGATGAGTGCGAGATGAGGACTGGGCTGCCCAAAGGGCCAGGATAAGAGAGGGATAGAGAGACCTATGGAGAACTGGGATGACTAGAAGCTTTGGGTGAGAGGCTTGAATAGAAGGATGAAGGAGAGTTAGATGACTGGGGGACTGGCAGAGAGAGGCAGAAGTCAGACGGAGAGCACAGGCAACATTGGTTCACCTCTGGGAGTGATTGCCAGAGATCAGAAAGTGGCAGTGTGCAGAGCACTTCCTTGGGGGAGGAACGAGGCATCACTAATCAATCCATGAATGCATTGTAAAATCAATGCACTGTATAATTAGGGCAATCCAAGGGTAAAAAAAAACAGCTCTGCATTTTGCCTTCTTGCTTGAAGTCAGACCCAAGTGTTATAACGACTCTGTCACCTCAAAATGTATGTTTTCTTCGTACCAAGACGTTCACCCATTATCTCTGGCTTTCTAGTCTCTTCCCCAAATGAATAGCAACGGACTGAATCAGGTGTTTGTTGGATGCACCTCCTTGCGGCGCTTCCTGATTCTTCAAAAGGTGTCTTGTTGGCTGGCTTGCCCTGGTTTCTTCTCAGTATGTAACATGCCCCCAGGGAAAGCTAATGCTGCATCTAACCTCCTGGATCCCTGCTGAATTATTTACTCACACAGATGTCACCGGGGAGATGGGAGCAGTTAAAACCAAAGCACCCCAATACTGTAGCAAGCGGAGATAGATAACAGCTAAGGTAGGAGTTAAGGTTAGGGTTTAGGGTAGGAGTTAAGGTCAGGGATTAGCGTAGAAGTTATGGTTAAATGTAGGTTTTAGGATCGTAGTTAGGTTAGGGACAAGCACTAGTGCAGACAAAATGTCTTCTCAGACCACAAAGACAATTTCAAGCATTCCTCAACACCGAGACAACTAATCCCAAAGCTTTTTCATTAAAATCAAGATTCATTACAAACATTTCCAACCGATGAGAATCAAGGGGGATAGTCCCTAACTTAATGTGTGTGTGTGTGTGTGTGTGTGTGTGCGTGTGTGTGTGTGTGTGGTAATCCTTCCTGTTTCTTCCAGAGGGACAAATGTCAAAACAAGCAAATCCACACTTGAGCACATTCCTGTGCAGTAAATCCATATCTAGTGTGACCATGTGATAAATCTAAAATCACTGACTGGAAGTCAGTCTCCACCTAATGATAATTGTTTCACACTGTGTTCTAGTCCAGTCCGCCAGGCTCCAACCAGTCACAACGTCGTTGGTGGTGACAGTGAAATGATGTCTTTCTCATTGAATACCTATGAAGTCCATTAATGATAGATTTCACACATATTAAAAACACGGGCTGAAGACCGCTAATCCATTAGAAACAGCCAGCAGACCATGAAATGCTTCCAACGCCTACCTGCCTCTTCAGTCACTCCTTCCACACACTTACAGCCCTTGCTCATCCCTCTGTGTTTAATCACTCTAAGTGTTTGGCCTTCCACTCTTCCCCCCGCCCCCATTCATTCACCCAGACCCCCCCATGCACACACACCCACATGCCAATATGATTGCAACAGCATTATGACATCAGAATTTCTTTCCTGCTCCTTTGAAACCCTTCCAGACATAATGTTTTTAAGAGGTATTTTACTATAAATGTTTTATAAATACTCATATAGTATATGTCAGTGTTGATTAGAATTACAGATCGGGGAAACACACCAAAATGCAATTCAAGCATCTTTTTATTTGTGAGATGTCTTTTATCTACCTTTTTTAGTGTTCGCTCACCTTCTGTTATCATTTACTCCCTTACTGTAGTCCTGGAGTGATCAAAGCTTAGAATTCAGAGTTAGAATCACACCAGCTTCAGAGTATAAGTGGAATTGTGATTCAGGTATGCTTTTTATGTTCCCCATTCCAGCTGGATTTGCCTTGTTAGCAATTCATTTACGGCAACTGATTACTGCCTTGTCAACAAGCATTTTCAAAGAAACAATAAACATACTTTTGAAAAAAGAGTCTACCTTGTAAATAGTCGCTGATATTTCAATCTTGTGTTGAGCTAGCAAGGTACTTTGCTTAAAAGCCCAGGGCTTGGGATGCTTTTAGCCAGTTAGCTAATCATAGTTAGAATGTTTTATGAAATAATATATAAGCTAAAGTTTAATGGATCTCATTTGATTTGCTAAAATTAAGATATCTATAACCTTACTGATAGATCGATTACTATGAATTCTCATAACAAAATATTGTATTACAGAAAGCAGCTAGTAGGGTGTCGAATCAGACATGCCTAATTAGACACCACAGTAATAATATATATGAATTGAGTAGATAATCTTCTAAGAAAATAAATCAAAACCTCATAATCAGTTCAAATGTGGTTGAAAATCATAAACATTACATCCAAAGGCCCAGTATTTAAAATAGCCTAGTGCATTTCATTCAAATAAATGATTACACGATTATACCCTATTTCCAAAAAAGTTGGGTCGCTGTGTAACATGTAAAGAAAAAAAATTCATTTAAACCCTATATTCAACAGAAAATAGTACATACAGTATGAATTGTTTCACTTCATCGTAGGCACTGCATTAAAAACAGACACGATTCTGTAGTGGAAATCCCTGCATGGGCTCAGGAACATCAGATTCCGAAAACCAGATCTGGAAACGCCACTGCCTTCTCTGGGCCTGAGCTCAATTAAGATGGAAGTGGAAAACTGTCCTATGGGCTGACAAATCAAAATGTGAAAATCTTTTGGGAATCATGGACGCTGTGTCCTCCGGACTAAAGAGGAACCATGCGGCTTGTCATCAGCACACTGTTGAAAAGCCAGCATCCGTGATGGTATGGGGGTGCATAACCACACGGTATGGGTGGCTTGCACATCTATGAAGAAAACATTAATGCAAAAAAACAAAAATATACACGTTTTGGAGCAACATATGCCGATGCAACACAATGGTAAACATGCCTCATTCACGAGTGGCTGGCATCAAATTCAAAATGGGCATGCATTTTCCCCAAAACAATAACATTTCCCAGTTTCAACATTTTATATGTTGTTTCTGTACTATTTTCAATTAAATACAGGGATAAATGATTTGCACATCATTGCATTATATATTCGTTTTTTACTTAATGGAGTTGTACATCCCCAAAGGCATACATATTAATTATTCTATTTAAATATTGTCCATGGTTTTGTATCAACTGGGCTGAATGGCTTATAGCTCTGACAGGCTACCAACATAATGGACTCACTCTTCTATTGAAATTGTCATCTCAAATCTGGAGGACTTGAAATAATACATCTTTAAAATATAAAGATTTTAAGATATGAAATGCGGTGCTATTTCTTTTTAAATAAAATTTTCATATTAATGAACTATATGATAAGAACAATGCTACCTCAACAACCAGAACATTTTCAATGTTAAAAAGTTGCTGCAAAAAACATGCACATCTCTTTCAAAAGAACTACACGTACTAAGTTACAAAAGTCAATGTATGTAAGGTCCCCTGTAATAAAAAATCTGTTATCTCTGTGGAATCTGTAGTCCTGTCACAGGCATGAATAAGAACATGAGGATGTTTAAACACATCATATTTATTCGTTTTTTTGTCCTATCAACAGCTATTTGGTACATACAACTGGGTTTTGTGTGATTTTTTTACTAGTGATAATGACATAAGGGGACTGTTTCCCAGACGCAATTTAATCCTAGTTCAAGAATAAAATGAAACTCCCATTGAGATTTTCCACTGAGCTTGATATTTAGTCCAGGACTGGGCTGAATGTGGGACTGGGTAATTGTGGCTAGGGCTTTCCTATACATGTGTATATGTATATGATTTTATTATAGCCCGGTTTGTAAGTCTTATCTTGATCGCTTGAGGCACTGGATTTGACACTTTATCCACTCTTTTCACCACTACACCTCTGACGGTTTCTGTTTGAAAGTTAACCTGCTCTGTTCAGATGTGCACATTCTCAAGGATGTGTCTCCTGAAATGCATACCTGTCCGTCAAAGACCATATCATCTCCCGATGTAATTGCAGCATCTCCCAGGTAGTGTTGTAATGCCAGTCGTATTCCTCCCCTACGCTATCAAAGACAGACATGGACGCCCACTGCAGATGAGAGCTAATCTGCAGTGCTGTTTCCCTCCCCTCCTGCTGCGTCTTTACTCCCTTCTATCAATCCCTTTTGTCATCTCCTTCATCCACCATGCACACACCTCTACTGCCCCTCCGGTTCCCTGCTGTACACATTCCAGCACCCCTTTGAGGGTAGGTCTCTGACTGCAGGTAATGTGGATTGATGCATTATGCTGGTGTAATGGATGGGGGAGTGGTAGGATATTGGATGGTCTGATGGTGGGAGAGGAGGCTGGGTGTGTGGTCAGAAGCAGGGGCATAACCCCACTCCTGTGACCACATTCGCCTCCATGATTTATTTTATTTACTTTATTTTAGCCTGATGTATGATGGGTAATTTCATCAAAAAACTTGTTTTGAAAACAAGATAAATGGCATCAGGTCAGAAAAATATTCTCTTGTCAGAAAATGGAAAACAAAGTGTAAATAGGATCATTTTGGAAATAAACCCGACCTCACAAATTTGGGAGATTTTTTAACCAATATTTGTCACAAAGGGTTGGTTTTAGATTTTCACAATGTCCATTTGCCTGCTAACACAGGATGAACAGCCGTGGTAATTAATATAGTCTAATTTCTATTCAACAGTACAGACAGTGAGAAATCTGCCCAGCATCTCCCACTTTGTTTACATAATACAACATAATATAAGTCCTATGTTTTTTCCTTGAGAAACACTGCACCACTATAGTGGGTGTGACTAAAACCTCCTAGGCTGAAACATTTATTACAGATTTCTCAAGTCATCTTGGATGCATTTCTGTCTATTTGGATGAAGTGAAACTGACATCCTCTATGCAGTGTTTGATGGGAAATAAACACCAGTAACTGACAGTTTGGATTGGTATTTTCAGCTGGTTTTTAAGTTTGGAAATACCAACCCCTTGCTGCCAGGAATAGAATGTGCACATGCATTTCAGGGATGATCCTCACCTGCAGTGTTGTTAAAGAACCAACAGAGGGAGACAACCAACAATTACTAAGATCAGCTGCACTAACTATACTGTATGGACTGGTTTTGCGGACAGAGAAAAAGCCTAGTCCTGGACAAAAACATCAACCTGTATAAAGAATCTATGTCTTTTTTATACACATAATGCTTCTGATTCACTCTAAATAGTAAATATCAAATTCTTTGTTGTGTGTTACTATTTATTGAAAGTAGAGACTGACATTTCAGGTTTTGTATGACAACTCTGAAGAAATAATGAATGTTTTAATGATTTAAAATCTATTGCAGTAGACAAAGAAATGAGAAAGGTAAAGAGAGAGAGAAATGGAGGGAGAAAGAATGCTGACTCTAACCAACCAGCCAAGACGGTTGCTCTCTCCCTGGCTTTTGGTTTGCAGCATTGATTCTTGGAGCTCAAAACCTGTCAGGGGAGGGGGACAGTCCCTTCAGTCGGTATACTTGAACGTATGTGTCCATATGTATGGGTAGGCACAGTATTGACACTAAGAGACTGCACACTTTCTGTGTAACAGAAAGTTACACTGTATAACTGACTTGCCATATGCATTATGTCTTCAACTATCACAGTTCTCCTTTCAGGCAGTGACCTACATCCGTCATTCAGCTTATATTTGCCTTTTTCGGAACCTTCATAAAAACATGTAATAAGAGATGAAAACAAATATGAAACATACGACAGCAAAACAAAATGCCCCGTGGTCCCATATAAAAAATCTATTATTCACGGTAGTGTGCTTTCATGTTAAGGTTTACTTTAGCATAAAATTGGCCCCCGATTGACGTCAGGGCTTCCTCAGCCATGCTCCTGTGGACTGGTGCTTCTAGAAAACACCTACCTCCAGAGAGGCAGAAGGCCTGCCTTAGCTCTCCATCAAATACCTTTGGTGCATCCCCCAAATGCCTCATCCCCCTGCTCTGGGTTAGCCTCTCATACAGGTTTTGAGGATGTGAAAGGTACGCTAGAGGTTGAGTCATCTTTAGGGAGGGAGTGACCTGAAAAGCTCAAGTAGGACTTTGAGGTAGAACTGCATTCTTGCACACAAAAATGGAAGAGGAAAAGGGGATGGGTAAAATCACATTCTGCAGAGTAACAGAAACGGAGTGGCTGTGAATCCGAATTTTCTCAAAATGTTCCATCTCCAGACTGTAGACCCTGATTGTATCTGCAGCATTTTTTTTACTTAGTTGCTTTTCAATCCACTACCACTGGCATTCCTAACTCTTTTTTCTCACTGACTCCATCTGGAGAATTGGATGTTTTTGTCCAATATAGTGTAAGACTTTGCTGTACAACAATGCATATTATACAACCACTGTGTCTTAAGTAACTTGCACCAGAAGGCAATTAAGAATATAAACAGCACACCAAAATGCAGTCTATTTAGGCAAGTTATTAATACAGCACACAAACTGAAAACACAGACATTTAGCAATTTAAGGATCTCATTCATCATCATTGAAATCATTTGTTAAAGAGGCAGGTAGACCTGGCCATGTAGAAAGAAATCTGTCCACTGTCAAATTATTTTGACATTTAGGCTATTATTGTATGTTTATGTTAGGGATAGACATTGACATTCTGCACATTACCTTGAAGTTCAAATTTCCAAGGAGTTTAAAAATTATTTTGCCATGCTGGCTGCCACCATACAGTGGCTGAATTTGCATTAGTTCAAGCTTTCCAATGAATACAGTGCACAGTTTTGCATAGGACTGAAAGTTTTTCATTAATGAGATTTCATTTTAAATGAAACACTATGCTGTAAGCCAGATTGATAATTCCTAGCTAGCAAATCTACCAATAATAAAAAAATAAACAAAATATAAATATATAGTTGATATAAATTGCTAGTCAGTCTCAATATTTATGGGACAATTTCACTGCCATTTGAGTCTTGACTACTAGCTACATCATGGATAGGATATTTTTATGTTCATTACTCACCATGTTATAGTTCGCCAGATGCCCTGAAATGTGTATGCAAAAAAAGAGAAAAACTGCTAGCAAACTAAATTCTTCCATGTTAGACCTGCGTTTACAATGTAAAAAATAGTGTTTGTTTAATGTTGACTAAGCCTTTTTTTACTTTTGTTTAGCTTTTTGTTACATAGCAAGTACAGTCTGCATCCCAAATGTAATAAGCTAGCTTGCTCCGCTTGTAACTAACTTTCTTCCTACTCTAGATAACAAATACCAGATACCACATGCATTTTGCTAGGCATGACAATAGTTATTCATAAATACACAAGGGATAAGGCAGAAAACCAATATTGGATGGCCATGATCTTATGGACCCCAGATGGCTCTGCCTTAAAAACAGACAAGATTCTGTAGTGGAAATCATTGCATGGTCTCAGGAACATTCCAAAAAACATTGTTTGTGAACACAGCTTGTTGCTACATCCACAAATGCAAGTTAAAACTCTACATGCAGAGAATAAACTGTATATATAAACATGATCCAGAAACATTGCCACCTTCTCTGACCCCAGGCTCATTTAAAATGGACTGAGATGAAGTGCATCTTCTGTGGTCTGACAAATCATAATTTTAAATTATTTTTGTGAATCATGGATGCCTTTTTCTTAAGAATAAAGAGGAGAGGGGCCATCAGGCTTGTCATCAGCACACAGTTGAATAGCCAGCATCAGTAATGGTATGGGGGTGCATTTGGGCTCATGGCATGAGGGACTTCCACATCTGTGAAGGCACCATTAATGCTGTTTTATTTGTATTTTACACAGTGTCCCAACTTTTTTGGAAACAGGGTTGTATGATCTATGGGTATAAATATGTTGAGGTTAACATTGGAGTATTATGCTTGTAGGGACATAGTTGTGGTTGTCACCTACTACTCCCAACAGAAGACTTTACCAGCTGAACTGCAAAGGTTGGACAGCAAGGCACAAAACAACCAATTAGCCTCAAATCAAAATGGCCAGAAACTTTAAAAAAGTGATTTACTGGCCAAGTCATCCTGCCAATCTGAATCCAAATGAGCATGCCTTTCACATGCTGAAGAAAAGACTGATAGCCAAATGGTCCAGAAACTAATCATGACTTCTTTATTGTACATAGTTGTTAACATTCATTCTGAATTTGGCACACAAAAATGTAGGAGTATGTACCAGTAACAGGCTGTAATTCTGAAATGATGCATTCAATGTGGATGAAAATACTTTAAAAAAAATACGTTGACAGACAGTAGCCTACTTTAACCCCATAGAATGTACTACTAATAACCCCAAAGTGCTGGACTACAGAGCCAAAAACAACTGTCACTCCAAATACACTGAGTGTTATGGAAGATGTGTGTGTGTGTACATTTTGGGAGTGTTACAATAAAAAAGACACATGTATATAATGGCTTTGTTAGATCAGAATTCTGACAGTGTCCTTCCACTCCACACAGTGGTCTGCTGTAAAATTAGTACTTCGCCACAACTACTGGTCAATTTACAGTTGTGCTTTGATGACATAAAGGCCATACATTTTCACGCAGTTGACATTTATTTTATTGTTTTTATTGGTCTGTTTTGTGTATAAAACATTGAGTTGTATTACATTCTGTATCTGATGTTTTGGAGCCACACACATTTTTCTAATTCATATTGTTGCTAATTTGAGGGGTCACCTAAACCATGAGAGAAATAAAAGAAGAAATTGCGTAAAGGAAGAGGACTTTATATGAAGAGGATTTGCGTAAAGGAAGAGGATATAATGATTATAACCTGCTCCTACTCTGAACTTTATGTGGTGAGTTTGCTGGCTCCCAGAGCTGCTGAGGCATTACCGAAATAGGCGCCACACAAAAGAGAAGTCCAGTTGCTTTAAGATCAGGCTTGCTTTTTCAGACATGCCCTTTCCAACATAATCAGAGGACTCCTTAGCCATCATCTACCATCCTCTAACCACCTCTGTCTCCACTCAAGCCATGACCTGACCCTCTCAACTTTGGACAATGCATCGCTCAGAGAATTGACCTCTAATTGGTTGACCTGTCATGATTTTCTGCAATAGATTTGAGATTCTATGAAAAATGTGATATAAGTTGAATAAATAATCATTATTATTATTTGTGTCTATTATGTGTCACTGTAAATATATATTTCAGAATCTCGGCACTGACTAACTGTATGCATGATAGCATAACAATTGCATGTGTATTGGGTCTGTCTGAAAGGAGTCTTCATAGATGCCATGTAAAGGCTAAGGGGAATGATTTGTGAGTGATGATGTGTGACCTGTCTCTTGTCCTGTTCTGCTCTCTATGGAAAGGTGGTATGATAAACGACATGCTCCTTGGCTTTCATGCCTCTCCCTAGTATGGCATGCCTTTGTTCATGCTTTGTCTTGTCAATGCTTTCTGAAGAAATTCCAAGTCATTGTATAATTTAATCAATATTTTGACCAAACTATTGACAAATATTTGCTTGGATATTTTGAAATAGTCTTGTGATAATTCCTTGATATTAGATGACTTAAAGTAAGATAAGATTTAAACAGGCATATTAACCTTTATATTCTCATATCGGACACATCTGAGTTATAGGTTATATACTTACAATACAAAAAGATTATTACACTATAACACTAATCTCAATGTCCAAAATGTTTAAAGCAAAAGGACACATACCCAGATGAGTGAAAATTGGTATTTATCATTTTGGATATTCTTGATGAAGACCTTTTTGCGGTGGTTAATGACACTGTATGACATTATAAACACCATGTACCTGTTTCTAAGTTTTCCGTCATGAGCAGGCATGAGCTGACACCCATTCAGACTCTATCAAAGTAATAGAGTCTGACGACGGCTCAACATATGATGCATGTGTGCCTCCACACTCAAAAATAGACCCATTGTTTCAATGCCTGGAGATCATCATGTCATAAACACTCACATTTTGATGAAGAATAGAAACACTCTGACCTTTTTAAAAATAACATTCCCCTAAATAGCAAAAATATACACCCACCCATCCACTAACCAACCAAAAGGCCCACCCACCAATTCACCCCTCCGTCCACTCATCCATTCGCCCCTCCATCCACTCATCCATTCACCAACCCAGCAAAAGGCACACCCACCCATTCACCCCTCCATCCACCCACCCACCCACTAACCAACCAAAAGGCCCACCCACCAATTCACCCCTCCATCCACTCATCCATTCGCCCCTCCATCCACTCATCCATTCACCAACCCAGCAAAAGGCACACCCACCCATTCACCCCTCCATCCACCCACCCATCCACTAACCAACCAAAAGGCCCACCCACCAATTCACCCCTCCATCCACTCATCCATTCGCCCCTCCATCCACTCATCCATTCACCAACCCAGCAAAAGGCACACCCACCCATTCACCCCTCTCTCCTGTCTCTACCCCTCTCATTCCATATCTCC